>CATIWR010175674.1:0-58464 GCA_949677035.1 Omphalea diandra
TAATGTAATAAGGAAAAGACAATCCTAAACTAAATAGGAAAACTAAAGAAACATTATGATTGGTCAACAAGATTAGACGAAGATACTTTCCTAACTAAAGAACAACTCTTCCTAAATAGAAAAGGAAAAGGAATCAGCCTAATGAAGAAATCCTAATGGCATTAGGAAATATTGCCAACTAAGGAAATCTGGCTATCTTTGACTTTGGGCCTTATTTCCTTGCTTACACGACTTGGGCTTCCTTTTACATGTCTTGGGCTTCTTTTTACATGCCTTGGATGAATTGGGTTGTGCTTGGGTGCTCTCCATAAGTTGGGCTCCATTGTATTAAGTTAAGTGCTCCATTTGAAGAGTTTAAGCTCCCATCAGCCTTTAATTGGGCTTCACGCATCCTTTGTTCTGCTTGGGTTAATCCAAGTGTAACTCCTTGTTGCATGAATGCTCCAATTGCCTCCTTAAATTTCTTTAGCCTTCCTCTTGTGATTGGACTTTGAATTTGAAGTGGATCCTTTACTAACCTGCCTTGGCTATTTGCATCACATATGCAATTATCTTATCATATTGTATTAAAACACATCTCAAACTTGAATGAGAAATTTTCCATTACCTGTAGAAATGGCTAACACCACAATAGATATCAATCTGTTTTATAATTCATAAAAACTCTCCCAACATATTTCAGACCACTGAAATGCTATATTTGTTTGAAGTAACTTGGTCAAAAGAGCAGCTATAAGTGAAAAGCCTTTAACAAATCAACGATAATAACTAACTAGTCCTAAGAAACTTCAGACTTCTGTAGCACTCTTTGGGATTTCCTATTTTACTGTTACTTCAATTTTATTTAGATCTAGTTATATGCATTTTTTAGAAATTATATGTCCCAAAAATACCACATGATCAATCCAGAACTCGCACTTGTTTAATATAGCAAACAACTGCTCTTCTTTCAAAATTTGTAATACAATTCTCAAATGTTGTCCGTGCTCCTCTTCACTTGTTGAATGCACTAGTATGTCATCAATAAACAGGATTACATATCTAAGTAAGGCTAAAACACCTTGTCCATAAGAGTCATAAATGCAGTTGGTTCATTAGTCAAACTAATTGGTATCACATAAAATCCATAATGGCCATACTTGGTTTGAAAGACAATCTTTGGTACATCTAAGTTTAAAATTTTGAACAACTCATAGCTTGATTTCAAGTCAATTTTAGAAAACACTAGTACTCCTTGCAACTGGTCAAACAAATTATCTATTCTTGGCAAATGATATTTGTTATTCATAGTGATTTGATTCAATTGCTTATAATCAATATACAACCTCATTGTCCCATCTTTTTTAACAAACAACATTGGAGCATCCCAATGTGACACTAGGTCTGATGAATCTCTTGTCAAGAAGTTCTTGTAATTAAGTCTTCAATTCTCTCAACCCAGTTGGAGCGATCCTATAAAGTGGGATTGATATTGGTGGTGTTGTTGGAACTAACTCAATTGTGAATTCTACCTCCCTGTTAGGTGACAAAATAGGTAAGTGTTGGAAAGTCCATGGGCCTGCTACTTCAGTCCACAAAACTGTACATAGTCAGAGATTTTAATTATGATATCTCTTAGAATTAAGCAATATGAGATGTAAATTACTATAATAGGACTTGATTTAGGGGAATTAATTTAGGATGTAATCAAGGCAATAATTAGTAGGTTAGGGATAAAATTATTTGCTTCCTTTTTTGTAATTACCAATGCCAATATAAATATAATATGGATAAAGAGAGGTATTATCCTTTCTTGCAAATATCTCTTTAGTTCCACATGGTATCAGAGCCTTAGGGCTTTCTTTAGGGATCATGTTTCATTGGCCGTCATAGCCATTTTCTTCTTTATTTTGGGCCTTTGTAACCATTTGCCATATTCTTGTTTTGATATTCTTGGCCCTCATCTCCAAGTTTCTTGAGTGACCTTCATCATCACTTTCTGTTTATGAAAAAATTGAACTCTGTTAGGTCTTAATGGCTAGATCTTCTACTCAAATCTGTCTACGTGAGAGTTATAATGTGTAGTTCATCTGAGATCGCCATATCTGCTCAAATAGAAAGAGTAGAACCTGTGCAGACCTTGAGTGAACTTCCAATTCAGTCCAACTACAATTGAATGGGAAAAATTATTTCAGGTGGTCTCAATTGGTTCATATATATCTCTTAATATCCTGGTTATGGAACCTCCATAACTCCAGAAATCAGTGGCTTGTACATGTTTTTATCAATTGCTAAAGACATTTTGGGGGCAATTCAACAGATTACTATCATTATATCAAATAAAGTGTATTAAGAGTGTTGTGATTCTAAAAAATTTTTTTGAAAAGCTGAAGAATCTGCTTGGAACTCAGGAGAAGCCCTCAGGATCTTGCACTTTGGCATATGCTGGTAAGTTTCCAACTTCTATTGGATTAAGTGTCTCCGATGGAATTTTTGAAAGTTCTTGGGTAATAGACTCTGGAGTAACTGATCACATGACTCATTCTTCACATAAATTCCTCACTTACACACCCTGCCCTAGTAGTGGGAAAATTGCCTTTGCAGATGGGTCTCTAACCACTATTGCTGGCATAGGAGACATTCACATTAACCCTGAAATTGTTCTAAAAAATGTACTTCATGTACCCAAGTTGTCAACCAACCTGATATCCATAGAGAAACTAACCATGGATTTACTTTGCAATGACATTTTTTCTCCTGCTCACTGTTGGTTTTAGGACCTGGATTCAAAGAAGAGGATTGGACTTGCTACAAAAAAGGTTGGACTTTACTACCTTGAAATATCAAGCAATCTGAGTGTCAGAAAGAGCAAAACATACATATCATTTCCTTCTGAAAAGTCTTCATCTCATAAAGAAAAAATCTGCCTTTATTGCCAAAGAGTAGGACATCCATCATTTAGAACTCTTAAGGTTTTATTTCCTTCTTTGTCTAAGGTTTTAATGTTGAGAACTTCAATTGTGAAGTATGTGAACTTGCAAAACACAAGTGTGTACCCTTTCCAATTAGCAACAAAAGAAGTTATATTCCTTTTTCCTTAATCCATAGTGACATTCGGGGCCCTTCTACAGTTCCATATGTTTCTGGGGCTCATTGGTTTATTTCTTTTATTCATGATTGTACTAGAATCTCTTGGATTTTTTTGCTGAAAAACAAATATGATGTTAGTGTCGTTCTTCCAAGTTCTCGCAATATGGTTAAAAACCAGTTTTGGTGTCGAAATCAAAAGATTCTGGTCTGACAATGCTAGAGACTACTTCAAGTTTTAACACGACATTTTGGGAAAGAAGGGATAATTCATGAGTCATCTTGCATCAATACTCCACAACAAAATTGTAGCAGAAAGGAAAAATGGACATATTCTTGATAATACCTGAGCCTTCTTGTTTCAAAACAATGTGCCTAAAAATTATTGGGGGGAAGCGGTTCTCACAGCTATATACTTTATAAATAGGCTATCTTTTAGAGTCTTGGATTTCAAAAGCCCTATGGAAATTATCTCTCAATTTTACCCTGATTTGCGTACCACAAACAACCTTGTTCCTAGAATATTTGGGTGTGTGTCATTTGCACATGTCCACAATCACAATAAGGGTAAATTGGATCCAAAAGCAGTAAGATGTGTCTTTATGGGATACTCTCCAACACAAAAAGGAAACAAGTGTTATCATCCTCAGTCTCCGAAGTTCTATGTCTCAACTGATGTTACCTTTCATGAAACTAAGTTTTATTTCACCACATGTTATCTTCAAGGGGAGAGTTCAATTATAGAAGATAAGGATAGAGAATTCTTTCTTATGGATCTTCCTTCCTCCAAAAACTGCCTATACCACGACATTCTTCTACACCTCAGATTGTGTCCCATCCTATAGATATGCCAGAAACCATGCCTGGCTTTGTGACAGAAAATTAACCTAATGAACCCGTGTCAAAAATTGTGCCTTTGTTGGTGACAGAAAATGGACTTGTGTCAGAAACCATGCCTGTGATAGAAAATGAACTTGTGTCAGACACCATGCTTGTGACAGAAAATGAGCCTTTGTCTGATGCTCTTGTTGACAAATGGTTTGTTCAGGTATATTTGAGGAGGAAAGCTCCAGTTTTGGAAACAGTGCAAGCCCAAGAATCTAATCCTAGTCCTGATAATAAGCTAACGGCCTCTGCTCTTCCTTTACAAACTAATCTCATGAGTAACCTAAGGACTAGACTAGAGCATGAACTTCCTATTGCTGTTAGGAAAGGAACTAGAGAGTGCATTAAACATCCCTGGTATCCTTTATCACACTTTGTGTCTTTTAAGAGATTGTCTCCATCACATAGGAAATTTCTTGTAAGCCTAAGTACCCTTTCCATCCCTACTACACTATTTGAGGCACTATCCGACGAAAATTGGAAACAAGCCGTGAAATTGGAGATGGAAGCTTGAGAAAAGAACAAAACTTAGTAGATAGTAAGTTTGCCTGTAGGAATGAAAGCTGTGGGGTGCAATTGGGTATTTACTGTGAAGCACAATGCTAATGGGTCTTTGGAGAGATACAAGGCAAGGCTAGTGGCTAAAGGATACACCCAAACGTATGGTGTGGATTACTACGAGATTTTACCCTAGTTGCCAAGATGAACAAATTTAAAGTTTTGTTGTCTTTGGCATCAAACTATAGCTGGAATTTGCAGCAATTTGATGTAAAAAATGCTTTTTTACCTGGGGTTCTAGAGGAAGAGATTTACATGGAGATTCCACCAGGTTTTGGTAGTAAGATGGCAACTAACATAGTGTGCAGATTAAGAAAGGCCCTTCATGGACTGAAACAATCTCCAAGAGCATGGTTTGGGTGGTTTACGAAGATAAGCCAATGAGATCATAGATTATTTATCAAACATTCCAATTCAGGGGGAGTTACGGCTCTCCTCATTTATGTTGATGATATAATTGTAACAGGTAATGATAAGAATGAGAGAGAAACTCTAAGAGAAAGCCTGGCTAAGGAGTTTGAGATAAGGATGCTAGGAAGGCTTAAATATTTCCTCAGAATTAAAGTGAAACACTCACAACAAGGTATCTTCATTTCTCAGCAGAAATATGTCACAGACCTTCTTATGGAGACAAGGACAATTGGCGTGTAAACCAGCAAGTACACCTATTGACCCAAATCATAAATTCGGGGAAGCAAGAGATGTAGCTATAGACATAGATGTGTCAACACTAGTGGGAAGACTTATCTACCTCTCCCACACCAGGCTAGATATAGCCTATGCAGTCAGTGTTATCAGTCAATTCAGGCAAACCCAAAGGAAATTGATTTACCGGTTGCTTATCGAGTACTGCACCACCTAAAAGGAATATCGGGAAAAGGTATTTTGTTCAAGAAGAGTATAGGATTGGTGCTTGAGACATACACAGATGCAGACTATGCTAGGTCTATAGTTGACAGACAATCAATGTCAGGATATTTCACCTTCCTTGGCTGCAATCTCGTCACTTGGAGAAATAAAAAACAAAATGTGGTTACGACATCAAGTGCAGAGGCAGAGTTTTGAGCAATGGCACAAGGAGAGTGTGAATTGTTGTGGCTGAAAATTATTCTTGAAGGCTCGAAAATTAAATGGGAGGGCTCTATGTGGGTTTATTGCAACAATAAATCAGCAATTAGCATCTCACATAACCCCGTACAACAAGATAGAACAAAACATATTGAAGAGAACAAAGATTTTATCAAGGAAAAATTGGATAGCAGATTGATTTGCACATCATATATAGCCACAGGCAGTTAACTTACAGATGTACTCACCAAAGGATTGAGTAGTGCAACATTTTAGATGATCATTTCCAAGTTGGAAATGGAAAATATTTGTTCACCAACTTGAAGGGAAGTGTTGGAAAGTCCATGGGCTTGCTACTTCAGTCCACAAAACTGTGTATAGTCAGAGATTCTAGTTATGCTATCTCCTAGAATTAAGCAAGCTAGGATGTAAATTACTGTATTAGGAATTGATTTAAGGGAATTAATTTAGGATGTAATCAAGGCAGTAATATAGAAAATAATTAGGAGTAAGATTAGGGATAAAATTATTTCCTTCCTTTTTTGTAATTACTAGTGCTAATATAAACATAATAAGAATAAAGAGAGAGGTATTATCCTGTCCTGCAAATATATCTTTAGTTCAACAGTAAGTCAACTGAAAATACATCTAGAAATGTTCTCAATTAATTCATCTATGAACTATGTCACCACGTGTCAGATAAGCTTCACAACCACCTTTAATCATTTGAAAATCTTTTATAGCAGAACTAGACATGCAAGTACAATTTGTTTTTCCCCTTGAAACATAACCCTTTATAATTTGGCGAGTCCAAAACAATTGTCTCGATAAAACAATTCACTATTGCATGATATTTGGTCAATCAATGCATACCCAATATTGCATCAGTACGAAATCAACATTTAGCTCAGTGTCATCAATGTGAATCACACAATCATGACATGCCTAATCCATAATCACCATATCTCTCAAAGGAGTACTCACACATAGGTTAAAACTTAAAGGTCGATGCTTACTACACAATTAGGATCTCATGTTTAATGAAAGGAATGAATGTGTGGAGCCATCATCAATTAATGCATCAACTTCTAAATAATGGATAAAAATTTTACCAAGGATCATTTCTAGCACAACAATGGCTTTTTACCTAGTCATGACAAATACTCTGGCCCGTGTCTAGAGTTTAGAACTCCGACCTGCTGATCTGCTCATATCTTGACCGGTTATAGTTGCTCTACCTCTACCTCTGCCCCTACCAAAAGATGCTCCAGCTCCACTAGCTTTTGGAACTTCAACTATGGATTTTGATGTAGCTCTGCCTCTGCATCCCTCTAACACTCTAGACCTTTTAGGATAATTTCTAAACATATGATCAAAAGACGCAAATAAATAGCACCTACTAGTTAGTTTCCTACATAGACCCATATGCTACCTCCCACAATGTACACATGAGGGTCCTTGTTGCATAACTTGGCTTTGACCTCTACCTGCATAAGATGAAACTCCTAACTTCCTGCCTCTATAGCTGGAGTGACCACTCTTGACACTGGATTGCGATGATATATAATCTCTACGTTTACTTTTCTTTCTACTAAAATTTCCCAAAAACTTAGTAGGCCCCCTTTTTGCCTGTTGTTTTATCCTTTATTTTTCTAATCTTTCCACCTTGATTGCAACAACTGTTAACTTGGTATAGATTTCAAGATCTGCAGCTGTGATTTTACTTCTGATCTCATATCTCAATCCCTCTTCAAACTCTTGACATTTGTCTTTGTTAATGGCCACCATAAAGGAAGCATAATGAGATAATTGATTAAACTTTACCTCATACTCGGCTACAGTCATCTCTCTCTATTTTAGATTAAGAAATTCTCTTCTTTTGTCATCTTTATATACTTCTAACATGTAATTATTGTTGAACTCAGTAAGAAAATCATCCTATGTAAGCATTGGAGGCTAGACTTCACTCTTTGGAATGATTTTCCACCAATGATATGCATCCCTTTGTAATAGTGACACTACATGATCAAACTTTTCTTCTAGTGTGCATTTCATAAAATTCAAAACTCTGTGTTCTTTTTAACCATGTCTCTGCCACTACTTGATCTGTGGTACCACTGAGTCAACTGCACATTGTTTTCTCAATTATCATACCTTTTTTCTCTTTGATTTTTTGGTCCTTGCATTGTCTATTTGCAAGTTCTATATTGTTGTTGCTCACGAGGTATATGTTGTGCATGAGAACGTGCGGGAGATCTAGCTAGCAGGTTAATCTCTTAGTGGTTGGAATGATTGGAATGCAAATCGGTTAATTATTCTCTCCTTGGTGAGTCATGGTTCCTATAGACATATAAGACTACGTTATATGATAACGCATAACAATGTAAAAGTCGTGTCATGTTCATATGTATGCCCTTATGAAACCTATCCCTGCTCTGATTGTAACATGCATTTCCATTTATTACGCATGACATTTATGTCCAAGTATTCATACATCTGAAGGTTTACATGTCATTCATACAAAATAAAAAAGGCATGTCAATTAAAATATACATATGTATTTAAGTACAACCCATTTAATATTAGTATTCATAAACTGATTTTTATCTAGGTATGTATACATGACATAAGAAGAGAGAAAACTGAAATTTAGCTAACGACTTATGTTTCATGTATTTATATGCAAAACTTTATACTCCCAAATGCCAAAATCTTATATTTCATTGCAAAAAAAAAAAAAAAAATTGAGTAGGTGAATTGCGACTCAATAATGAAAAATAATAATCAAATTTTAATGACACAATCAATAATCATCATTGAAATACTTTACAAGTACACAAATTAACAATGCAAGTGCAAATACAACAATTATTTAATTTTGTTGTGACTTTACAAGGCAAACGCTGCTCTCGATAATTCAAATGATATTTACTTTTGTTGGCCAACGTATAACATGTGATTCATTTGATCAATAACATGTGTCAGAATATGATATATTGGTCCCTATATCAAGTGATTTTCAAGTGTTTGACAAGTCGGTCACAACATCATTTTAGTTTTATATGCAAGTATAGTAAGTAATTATTAAAATCATATAATTATCACTTAATTTGTATTAGCGTGTAAAATGTCACATATAATTATCACTTGACTTGTATTTACATGTAAAATGCCACAATTCAATCGCATATACACATAATAAAACAAACTCATATCTTAAAATGACACATATACATATTACGATTCAATTATAACTTTTACTCACCTTTGATGCAACAAATCTTTATTGTATGTTTGAGCCTCTTTCTTATGCTTCCTCAATGTTTTGAGATCTTAACACACACACACACACACACACACACACATATATATAATGGATCAAAATGAGTTTGAATGTTTGATATGCAACTATAGTCATGTGCCATGTAAGTCGGTCTAACATTTATGCTTATTGTTCTTGTATGTCAGACTAACCTTGCTATAGTCTTGCTACAATAACTCTTGCTATATTTATATAAATGACTTTATTATTTGTTCTACATAAACTATACACATGATAATACAACGTAGTCAAAATTCAGGTCACTATAAATTTATAAAAAATATGGTGAATTTTTTTAAATTCTTTTGATGTGATCACAGTCTAATCAAGTCTTACAATCTTGGTCATATCTCAAATTGTACAAATCCAATTGCAAAATTTATTTACTAGCAGTTATAAAACACATAAAATTAATATTTTTCATGTCTTATACATTGTCTAATTCAGTTTATAAGGTTGTCAAAATTAATAATCAATTTCAAGATAAGCATATTTCATCATGTTCAAAATTAATCATAATGAAGAAGCAATATCTCATCACCTATGATATATTTTGCAAAACTATTTTATTGACATTTAAAGGAGATAAACTCTACAACTTTCATATTTTGCACATCACCTAATTCTCATTCTATGATCATCAAAATTTGGGTAAATAGAATTAATAGATATAACGGGTTTCCTCAGGTTTTGTTCAGTCACAAGCAAAGAGTAATATCTTTTCCTAAACAATAAATTAAGCAAAACTATTTTATAGACATTTAGAGAGATATAAATATACAGCTTTCATGTTTTATACTTTTTCTAACTTTTCTTCTAGGGTTACGAAATTGTGGGTGCAATAGTCTGCTCTAACAACAAAACTAACACAATTCAACTCTTGTATCTCCTATGCTTTTGACAACTTCTATATATGAACTCCAATGTGAGAATAGTAATGAATGAAAATAGGTACAAGTTTTATCATTGTGTTTATCAAATGCACATATCTAAGTAATCATTTATGCAATGCGTAAGTTCATGTGGAATTGCAAATCATTTATGCAATGTGTATGTTTACGTGAGAATGCTAATGGATGAAGATGGGAATGTTACATCGCTCACCTCCCCTCCCACTTCTTTGCCAATGTCATCTTTGTCCACCACCATAAGATCCTTCCCATTAACCTTTTTGCTAAAGGCTTGGATAGTTTCCTCCTTATCACCTTGACAATGATAGAGACCTATGGGGGTGGATTAAGGGGACCCACTTTGCTAGGACCTGTCAACACGTCAAAAGGCTGACACATCACCGAGGCCATTTGATAGCTCATGGAGTTCCTTGAGCTTAATCCTCTTCTTCGAGGTGTCCTTCCGCACACACATAGGGACAGACCTCTTCAATCTAGCCTTAGGATAGACAGGAGAAAGCAGATTGACTCCAAAAGTACCTTTGGTCTCAATCACTTGAACATCGATAAGTTAAATATTGCATTGGCTGTGTCTTGAGAGCTGGGGACAGTTTGTGAAATGGGCCTTATGACTTCTGTAGGGCAGTCATCCCTTTTCTTTTTCAAGGCAGCCTCTATCTCATAAGGCATGTGAATGTTCACACCAGGGACGCATACTTGCTTGGAGCTGTGAGGGTGATGGCAAGGAATCTCGTCATCAATACTGTCGACTATTGTTTGGGCTATCAACTTATCTAGTGTGAGTTATGAACTCAACTCATGATTCATGGATACAGAACAAAAACATCACAGATGTTAGCACAGAAAAATATTTCACAAATTTTAAAGCAATCAATGGAAAATAGTCCCAGATGCTAACACCCACCAGCATCCCTAAGCCTAGTTGCTGTTAGTAGCTTGGAGGCGTTTAATGGCCTCTTCATAGCACTTCGCTGTTCAGAAGCACTCAATTGTACTTGTTCTTTTCCTCCTTGGAGAGGTACTTGCTAGTCAGTGTTGAAATTCTACATTGCGTCCTTTACAAGGATGACGACAACCCAGGATTTTGGCAGCCTAGGGATCTTGTTGGGCAGCTTTCCAACCCATGAAATTTAAAAAAATAATTGAACAGATTCACTGATGAAACTGCAGAGCAGCACACGCATAGTAGCTTAAAACAATGCATGCTTAGGATCAAATTGGGTAGAAACTTCATTTGATTCGCATGAAAATGGTTGAAGATGTCAATGTAGAAATGACGGAGGGGAAGGGTTAAGATTTTGAATAAACTGATATTGTTATTATCAGTTAATGCTTTTAGAAGATTTTTGTTATAGAAATTTATATTAGCTTGTCACGTGGTGATTTTATCGCCATTTCAGCAGACCAATCATGTAGCTTCAGAGGCACACAACGGATAGAACTGATGAAGAAAGAGATTGAGCATAATAATTTATCATTTTCAAAGAATGGTCCCAAAGATCTATGGCCAAGTATATCCAACTATGTCGTTCAAGTTGCATCCTCCAGCAATCGGGAATCAACAGTTGTGATAATGTATTTCCTAGATTCTGGTGGCGGCTCCTATCCAGAAGTTATATCAACTTCCCAGGCAAAATGGTTCCAGCATAAATCTCAAGAGATTAACCCTGATTCCAGGTATAAATGATACAAAGCCTCAACTTTTCTTTGGACAGCATTCAGTAGACATTGTAATGATATGCTAAAACAATGGCTAATTGAATCTGTTTGGTCTTGACTTGAGTGAGACCTTACATCTGAATTTGTTGAAGTAAATCACTATCCGTAAAGCATGTTAAAAAAATTTCTTCTATTTTTCTATTCCATTTTTTTATCTCCTTGTTCTATTATTTATTCAAGGATTTCTTTTTGACAGGATTCCTGAGCTCCTCTTTTGGCATATACCAAGTAAGGCATATATGCAAGTGGCTCCTCAGTTTTCTATACACAAGCCGTGTGTGGGATCTATTAACAAGGAGCATGTTGCTGCTCAAGAAGCTGAATTTGGTATTATGGACATTCTGATTAAAAGGCCTTCTGTCAAGGTGAGGTCTTATGTTTTATTCCTAAAGGATATATCTGCTTGAAGTAGGCTTTTTCTCTTGGGATTAGAAAAACTATATATGTAAGCCTGTGCCAATGTCTGCACATACACAGAAACATATATGCACACTAAATGGGAGAGAGAATTTTGATGCGGTACATAGATTATGATCTTGAATGGTCCAGTTTTCAGCTAATTTCCAATAAAATGACCATTGAAGATTATCGTCATTGTTTGATCTATACTTGAAAGGCCTCATATTAGTTGTTGGGATGATTTTGGTAGTTTTTGTAAAAATAATGAAATGAAAGTTTCACATGTAAATTATCAGCATAATTATTTAAGGCACATGGTATAGTGCGAAGGGGAGTCCTAGCCTAGAAGAGCCAGGTGCAAGACTTCAGGCATAGTTGAACCTTAGAGGTGATGTGCAAAATAATTAAAATTTGCTAGACTTTCAAAATTAACATCTAATATTCAGAAGGCAGGGTTTGACAAATGTTTCTTCCATGTGTGGATCTCTTGTGGAATTGATACTGCTAAAATTTTTAGAATCCATATTCTATACTAAGATAAAGGGTTTAAAAAATATGGAGGTAGATTTGAGACAAAGAAAATCAGTGTCAATCTCCTCATTGGGGAGGACAATAGTATTCTAGGCCTTTTAGAGTTCACCTGGAAAAACTTTAAAAGGTAAAAGGAATAGGTGAAAGTAAGGGAAACAGCATAGAGGTAAAGGAGGGAGGAAACAGAAATAGAAGATGTGGGATTGAACAAAAAATTTGAGAACTAAGAGAGATTGGGATAAAAAAGGAAAGAAAACAACAATTGGCCCAATTAAAGAATATAGAAGGTTATAGGGAGAGTGAGAGGATTTGGAAAACTTTAGTTGGAGCATTGTATTTTTCTCTTCTTCTAATCTTCTTCTTTTTCCTTTGGTGTTATTTTCAATTGCAAAGGTCACAGCACTTATCAAGTTCTTCTCTGTTTTTCTTTTCATTATTGCAATCAAATTAATTGAGTATATTATACTACATCATAAATTAATACCTAACCTTATATCAGCAGCATAGATAAAATAACAATAAAATAAATAAATAAACATATGACAGAGGCTGGCCTCTGTTGGACCTTGCACCTGGAAAAAGTCGTGTGCTTAACCATGGTGGAAGGCCTAGACCTAGCACCTATGAAATCTCGATGCTGAGACATGCCCTTTAATAACGTCTATGATTGTTGGTTCTTTCTTTGTCATGGTTGGGAATTTATTACTGATAAACTTGCCCTCAGCTTGGACATTGCAATTTCAGGGAAATTATTCAATGGTCCTGGAACACTTAAGTAGTGCTCCCTTTGCACACAAAAACATGGCGTCCTTACACACAAATATGTGGCGTCCACTTATTAATATAGAATATGGATCCCACATATTTGTGAGAGAGTGAAAACTATTTTTTAGTGTTCCAGGATTATGGTATAATTTTTCGCCACTTTGTGCTTCCATTCCTAAACTAAGAGGATGCTTAAAATTTACCTGAAAGTAGATTTCCAATGCATGATTCATCATCAAGTGTTTTTTAGAAATTTCCCTCAAATATCAAGTAATAGGGTCTTTCTGTTGTTGTTGTAGTTTATGATAAAAATATAGCTAGAAGTAATACATATAATTCCTCATGTTTGACTGGTGCTCATACATGAAAATATAATGAGATTATTTTCATTTCCAATATTTATAAGATTGTATTGTCTATTGCAAATTTTCTTTTCCTTCCCTTTGACTCATCATTTCATGCATGGAACCTTATCAACCGCCACCGTGGTTTATTTGATATCGGACATGAATAAAGTCCAATCAGATATTGTATAATTGCCCAGGGTTGTGCTCTCCTATAACCCCTACCCCAATATAATTGTTGCTTAAGTAGGATAATTAAAGCCTAAAAAATGTGCTCATCTATTTTGCTTCAAATTTTTAGGCCTATTTCATGTGTGACTGTTGACAGCAGTCTACACGCATCATATGCAAAAGTTTTAAAAATTGTAGGATGATCAATAAATATAGATCCTTACGTTTCAGAATCTGTTTGAAAGACAAAGAAAGTTTATTAAAAAAAGATGTCAATATGTCCAATAGATAGTTTTAGAGAAACTGATTGTGAAATCATCCAGGTAGGGACCAACTGGTGGATGTGCCTTGTGTTGTTGGCATTGTTAGTTGAAACTCAAAAAGAGATAGAGTTATGTTTTTTAGCTTTCATAATGACAATGGCTCCTGTTGGTGGCATTCCATTGGATTGTGGCAGGCATTATTTGTGGGACACAATCATGGATTGGACTGGTGCTGCCCTTACAAGAAGCTATGGCTGTGCTTTGCTAGGCATACTGGTTATGGTGGCTATGGAAGTTGGCCCAGAGGGGCTAGGATTCTGGAAATCAGTGAACAGCCCTTTTCTATTAAGTCATGGATAAGGATGGAACATGGTGGTGTACATAGTGAAGTTCTCTTGAGTTCTTAACATCTTACTTCTGTATTTCAATTGTATAATGGAATGGGGTAATTAAAATGGAATGTATGCTTTCTGTTTTTAGTGATTCTTCAATGTCATTGGTACCTGTTGTATGTTAGCAATTGAATAACAGATTTTTTTTGTTGGGTACACTGGAAATTTCTTGAATCTTTGAACTCTACCACGATAATTGGAAATGTGAGTGAATGACAAAGAGGCCATAAGCTAAAACATTTAAAAGCTTCATTGTTTAGGTTGATTTTGTAATTAATAAGAAAGTATCATAATGTTTGTATGATTATAAATGATGAACATCCTAGCCATATGTAACAATGTTTGGTGTATTGTTGTGGAATCGAAGTGTGGATAATTAATAAGAACTTTAATTAGCTAAACGAAGTTAATGTTTTTAGAGCCCTTTTTGTTTATTCAAACACTTAAAAAAAATTGTTTAATAAACACCAATGATCTTCATTTCAATTTAAAAAGTAGCGCTAAGCGTTTAGAAAATATAATATTATGCTTGCATTTAAATTTTTCTTTAATATTAACTTTATGTTTATCATTATTTGCCATTATAATATTAACTTTATGTTTATCATTATTTGCCATTATATGCACATATTTAATCAATAAATTACCAAATATTTCATATTTTTTCATCGTTCATAATTGAACGCTAACTGTTGATATCTGGTCGCTAACTGTTAAGCACTGATCATTCACCGCTAATCACTATAGCTAAATCAAACTGGCCTTATATATAGATGAAATGGAGGTTAGTTTTTTTTATCTATTAAACTATTATGGAACAAAAAAAAAAAAAAAGCAAAAGCATTTTAAGGAGAAAGAGACAAAGAAAGTCATTGAGAAAACCAACAAAACTCCATTGTTAATATGAATAAAGGTCCTAAGTCATTAGACCTTATTATATTTTGTCATTAAAGTCACCAAACATCTCAAAAGATACCTCCAAAAGTAAGAAATTTGAAAGAAAGAAGATGGTTGTAAGAAATTTGAAAGAAAGAAGACGGTTTTCTGTTGTGATGTAGGGAACCTGGGCTATATAGCCATAAATAAGGGCTGTATAGCCCATGAAAATGGTTGTACAACCTACCAACAAGGTTGTACAACCCTCATTTTATGTGTTTAAAAAATAAAAAAAATGAGAAAGATAAAAAAAAAAATAAAGGGAGAGAATAGAGGTAAATGGGCTCCTAAGTGTGTCCTTGTGATATCTTTGCCCTCAAAAGCATGTAAAAAGTTTAATGTCCTATAAAATGCTTAAGATAATGCATAAATGCAAAGATAAAGGCCTAGTTCTACCTTAGAGAAAGTGGGATGAGGTTAGGGTTAGGAGTTTGGTCTTGGGCTTGGTTTGGGGCTTGGTCTTAGGTTTGTCCAAGGTTCTCAATGGCCTTTCATCCTTTTATTCGGGCAATTCCCTTTTATTATGGGGATTTGGTTTAGTGATTTCACATTGGGCTATATTTCATGAGGTCTAAAATTTGATGCTTACAATTTTTTCCCTTCTTTGTGGGGCTTCGAAAACAGCATTTGAGAAATGATAGTTGGACAAGACGTGACAAATCATTAGTTATAAACTTTACACCAGATAAATGTTATGAAAGGAACTATTTTCTTAGCAGCTCCTCAAATAAGTACTAAACTTTTTGGCAGCTTTTGAGTTTTTCCCTCAGTAGTCCTCTAGCAATATTGAAGTTGGTTGTTCTTTAATAGCTATAAAGCAGGTATTGAACTTATTGGCAACTCTCTAGCAAGTATTAAGGTTAAGTTTCTCTCTCCCATCGACAACCCTCTAGCAAGTAGAGTTGGTCATTTTTCAGCAGCTCTCAAGTAGGTATTGAACTTTCTAGCAGTTATCTAGCAAGCACCAAGCTTAAGTTTTTCTTCATAGTGCTTCGGTCTTTGTGTTCGATGATTATTGCTCAAGGATGCCCCTGGGTGTTTTTCACATCATTCGAGCCCTTTTGGTCTTGTAGCTCTTCTAGCTGTCTTGGAGTTTCTCTATAGCTGAAGATAATAAGCCTGGGGCCTAAATGCTGCTGGAATGCTTCCTTAGGTTTTTCCATTTCTAGGAGAAGGAGATTTTTCTTGAAGATACTTTTGGGATTTTGGAGAGGGCAATTTTATTATTAATGGGTAGTTTGGTGGCCTAACTTGAATTAGGAAACTTAGGGCGTTTTAGGTGTTTTAAATGGAATGAAGGTATTTTGATAATTTGTTTACTCTAGAGTTCTCTGAGTAGTTTAGGGTATTTTGGTAATTTAGGCATTCTGAAACCTTTTAGAATGTTATGGATGTTCTAGTAATTTTAGGTGTTGTAGAGCTCTTTGGGAAGTTAGGGGCATTTTGGTAATTTTAAGAATAATTGGGCTAGCTAGGCCAAGGAGGGAAAGCTGGATTTGCTAGGCCCAGAAGGGGCTGACTCGGCGCAACAAGGCTATGCAACCTTAGAGGGCTATACAACTTGGGGCCACTATATAAACCCTTCCAAGGGCGGTTCGTCTCATTCGCGTCATTTTTTCTCTCTTTGTATACTTCCTCTCTCTACATTTTTAGACTTAACTCCTTAACTACCTTAGTTTTTTCCCGGCGATTACCATGGCCGAGTTTCATGATGATGAGATGTTTGACGTTTATGAGGTGTTTCCCAATGAGGACCTCCTAGCTTTGGATGCCTTAGAGTAGCTACAATCCCAGTGGTGATTCGAACAGGTGAGCCCTTAAAGAACACGACTACAAAGATGATTTTGCCTGGCTACCCTCCAACTGACGATATATTGACGATCTATAATTTGTACCATCATCTTATAGTAGCCGCCTCAAAAGTGATAGATGTCCTTTCTCTTCTTCTCAATTTTATTTTTTTTATTTTTTGTGCACTTTGTCACCATAGGATTTAGGTGATGTCCTTGAATTTACTTCTTGCATATGAACATTAAGTTAGGTTAAAAATATTCAGAGATAATTTCTAGGGCACTCAAACTTTATTTTTGCGAATTTATTTACCCTACAACTTGCATAAAGAAACAATTGAAATTAACTCGTAGAAAGATTCCTGGGTAATTAGGACACTAAGTGAATAATTCATCATCTCTGTGAATCTATCCGTCTTGTAGTGTTTTTTCTCCAATTTTTTTTTTGGCCATAGAGATTAGGATCCACAATCTTCTTAACAACACATACACATATATTTACTATCTCTGTCTTCTTCTTAGGGGATCATCTCCTTCTAAAAAAAGGGCGACTCCAATGGTCCACTTAAGGGGGGATCAAGATATGGACCTTCATGTGGCTGTTTCCAATGAGACACCGAGGATTGATTTTGTCAATGGTGCATGCATTGGTGGAGCAATGGATGGACACAACCCATACTTTTTTCACCTGCCCTTAATTGGTGGGATTACGATCACCCTTAGAGACCTCGTCTTTCTGACCGAGTTGAGATTTGTAGGCATTCCTCTACCTACTGACTCGGGCATACACTATCCAGTTCTCTAAAAAGATTATATACAGAGGGTTTTTGGCTATATCCCTCTATTGAAGGGGAGTAAGATTGTGACAAGATCGAGCATTCAGACTAGTGCACCTATTGTTACTGATGATAGTCTGAATGAGGTGGTTAATCAACATGCATGTTGCTACCTGTTATACGCTTTGTTTGGGTTCGTGTTCTTAAATGCCTCTAAGGTAACGAAGTTGTACCTAGTTCCCGTGCTGAAGGACTTGAGCTTGTCACACCACTTTGATTAGGGGTTTGCAATATTAGTGTACCTCTATCATTATCTCAATCGATGGTCTCGAGGTTAGGGCTATATGTGCGATGCCTCGAGAGTCGTCATCATAAGTACTACTTATCTTCCTTATTTTTTGTTCTTTAGCCTTGTTTCATCATTTTGAGGCTCACATCATTGCTTATTAATAGGCATGAGCCATTAAGTTGGGCCTACTGTAGTGGTTAGATCCTGAGGAAAATGTTAAGGGCAGATATCCTCGCTTTACACAGTAGACCATAGTGAGCTATGAGGATTCTCTTATAGCTACTAGGCGTGTTTACCTAAACTTCATCTCACTTCCTGCATCGATATAACTACATTAGCCACAATTATCTCTTGTATTTTCTGGTATTGTACTTATAATGGATTTGCATTCTTATTACAGATGCACCTCTACTGGAGAGGTCCTATGGCGATATAGGCACTATAGGTGTCAGAGGTCAAGGTCATCTCCTACAGTTGGCGCTTGATGGTGGGGCCCTTCATCAAAGAGTGGTACTTAGAAGAGCACATCTTCTATTACCGTGGGGGTTTCAACGGGCGACCCATCCTACAACATTCACTAACTAACGTGTTTTGGGTGAGGAATCTAGCGGGTGCGAACTTTGTTGTAGCATTGCGGTACATATTAGGAGAGCAATTATCTTCTACAGGTCCCCTACAGGTCCTAGATGATAGGAGTGTCATGGCAAGTCTTTTTTTATTTATTGCAGGTATCCACCACACATTTCCCTGCTATGCTTCAGATGAGGGGACTGTCGTACAACATACGAGTTGAGATACCACCTCTCAGGTGACCCGAGGCCTACTACTTTTGCTTCCTCATTTGGTTCTACTAATGTTTAGGATTACAAATGTGCTCGCAGACGTGCTTTAAGAGGTGTAGAGCCTATGGTGGTCGGTAACTTGGCTTCTATGCCAAATAGCCTAATGGAGTCCTGCATGGCTTCATTGATAGGGTTACTGATGTCACTGCAGCTCACCCAATTTATCTATGCTTTTGAGCCAGCTAAGACCACTCATGTAAGTTTCTTGTTCCTTTGCATTTATTGCGTCTTGATTGCATGATAAATTGTATCTTTAAGAACAGTTTTCTTTCCCTTTTTATAGATTCCTCGTGTCTAGGTAGAGGTCATGGTGGACCTGATCCTTGCACTAAAGAGGGTCATAATGCAACATACACGCTTTATGCAGGTTAGTGAAATATAGAAACAATGTACGTATGCATGTTCATGGTTCATGTCTTGTGTGCTTTATGTCCTAAACATCCTAACCTTCATGTTTCTTGCAAAAGACAATCCAACATCAAAATCGTGAGATAAGGGAGAAGGACCAGCATCTTGCAGAGGTGGATGTGGAGATGGAGTGCCTAACCTAAGCAGCTAAAAAGCATGAATAAGTGCATATAGATGATAAGGCTCAGGATTATGAGGCAACTGCATCTAAGAGTGGAGGCAGCTGAGCTCTAAAAACCCCCCTCCCACTTTTCATTAGTACCTTAAGATATATTTTTGTTTTTCTTTCATTCTAGTATAATATATTTATTATATATTTGCACAACTGTATAGTTTATTTAGGCGATTTGAAAGCCCCTTTTAGATGTTTGCTTAGGACATGCTAGGATAGACCGAGGTGACATCGCCTCCATGTTTATTGAACTTTTATATTTTGTTTGTTAGCACATAAATTTGTTTCTCTTTCCCTGATTATGTATCTCAAACATGTGTTATTGCTTCTTTAACATACATGCTTTACATAATAGGTGCCAAGCCTTTTTTAACATGAAAGTCATAAGGAAAGCTGTTTAATCTGCCTTCATGGAAGGGGAGGGCTATACAACCCTATCATAAAGGGTTGTATAACCCAACTTGAAGGTTGTATAGCTTGGTTAGGGGCTGTACAACCCACAGGTCTGTCCTCCTATTATAAAAACTCATTTTGAACCTTCTTTCTTCATTTGCTTCCTTAAACTCCTTAATTATGGCAAGAACCTTTCTAACCCACTCCGAGTTTGGTTTGATTTGCCATGGGTGGGTCTTTCGACTCTCCATTACCTCTCAGATGTTCACCTTGACTTTCATTTTTTGTAGGCAGCTTGCAACTTATGAGACTCCACTACCCATACCTTCCACTTCGGGGATACAAAAATTTATCCTTTGCTAGAGGAATTGGGCGCTATTCTTTACTGTCACATCACATCTGTGAATCAAATCACTCTACCTCAACTAGATTACCCACATGTTAGGAAGATGATAGAGTTGTTTGACTTAAATTATGAGGAGGTACCCAGGTACACATTAGGTGAAGAGAAGACTCTTATGACCCCTTTCATCACTCTCTTCCCCTCTAGGGACCATGCTAGAGTAGCTCAGACTCGCATTGCAACAACTATTTTGATAGGCAAGTATCTAATGAGGAGAAATGATGGTGGGACCGATATGCAAATTTTAGCACTTTTAGAGGGATCAGAGTCAAAGAGGACCCTTATGCTAACAATTCTAGAGGAGAGCATAGTGGGACTAGATAGTGTGGCTTTAGGGGTTAGCAATTCCTTTGCATGGAGCCCATTGTTACTTTAGGTATGAATTCTTCTTACAACCATTTCCTTTTCCTTCTCTTGCTTTTTCTTTCTCTTTTTTTTTTCTTTTGTTTATCCTTGTTATTATTTTTTTTAAAAAAATTATTACTCTAACTTTTGCCTGGACTGTCCTTGTGGGGTTTTCAATCTAGTGTGTTGTTTAATTTTACCTAGGTCGCCCTTTTGGGTTTTCAACCTAACATGCATCTTATTTTCATTTTCTCATTATTTTTCATTATTTTTCTTTTTTAGATATGGTTGTAAGAGAGGTTGGGACTGTTGGCTGCCTTAACCATAAATGCGAGACTTTATTACTCATAGCATCTAAATTGTCGCCTAATAAGGCCGATCATTACTAGAGTTGAATGGGCCAAGTGGATGTCCACATCACTGTCATTGACATTCGTTGGAGTTGCCCATAGTGAAACTTGTTACGTGTTACCCTGAGGACTTATGGGGATTACATCATCATTCCTGCTTTGGATTCAGGAACATTTTATGACCTTGCTAACATACATCGTCAGTTCAGTGCTACTAGTTTGAGATGTAACTTCTCCCTTCCTTTGTTAAGGACCCTTTGATCGAATACTTCCTAGACAGGATTGAGACCACTTAGACTAGTCGCTACATTTATGACTTTACACCAGCTGGGATCCGTAGATTGATGATGATGTAGATTACATGGCACGGTTGCGTGACATTTAGAGCTTTAGGCATCACATTAACAAATAGTAGATAATGATCTTTCACAAAGAAGACTATTTTATATATACTTCTAGTTCAAAAGCATGTGTGACTAATTCACTTTAATTATGCAAATGTACTTCCATTTGATATTGTGTTTGCCACGAACCATTTACATTTTACACATTAACCATTGATTGAATGCATAACTTTTGCTTTTAATATTGGCACACTAGATCATCTAATTATCTTGCTCAATGCCTTTGTCTTATTGACTCCTTGCTCCTGCATTCCTGTTTCTTTTATCATTTCTCAGTTATCCTGTCAAGGTCCCTTAGTGGTCAGTTGTCCTCTCTCAACTTTTGTTTGTATTTACTTTACTGATTTTTTTAGGTTCTAACTTTTGCCTAAGTCGCCCTTTTAGGTTTTCGAATTAGCAAGCTTTTCCTTTTTTTCTTTTTCCTTTTCATCATCTATTTATGCCCTAATTTTTGCCTTAGCTGTCTTTTTGGGTTTTTGACTTAATGGGCTATTTTCACTTTTCTCATGCCTTACATAAAATACTTCTTTAGCCAGTCTAGATTTACCGACTTAGTGAATTCATTCCCCTCCATATCTATTAATTTCACTTCTCCACGTGAGTAGATTTGCTTAACCATGTATGGCCCTTCCTAATTTGGCCTAAATTTCCCTCGAGCATCCTGAGTTTACAGTTGGATTGCCTTCAATACCAGATTACCAACCTTTGTCATGTTTGGCTTAATTTTCTTATTGAACGAATGGGTTATCTTGGCTTGCTACAATTGAATATCATATAGGGCCTTCAATCTTTTTTCATCTAATAGAGCCAGCTGTTTAAATCTATTTTTTACCTATTGATACTCAGGGATGTCAGATTCCATCAAAACTTGTAAAGATTTTACTTCTAACTCAATCAATAGCATAACCTCTACTTCATACACCAGGGAATATATTGTCATCCTAGTTGATGTTCTTGTCATTGTTCGGTAACCCCATAAGGCAAAAGGTAATTTTTTAGACTAGTCCTTATATGTCTCAATCATTTTGGCAAGGATGTTTTTAACATTCTTATTCGTTGCTTCCATTACTTTATTAGTCTGCGATCTATAAGCTGACAACTTATGGTGGACCATATTATATTTTCTCAACATGTCCTTGACCTTTGCTTGGAAATAGACATCATTATCTATATAATATGTTATGGCACACTGTAATGACAAACGAGGTTCTTCTTAATGAATCATGTCATCTGTTTTGCCCTCAGCTTACTAAAGGCTTTCGCCTTACCCAGTTTAAAAAGTAGTCTACTGCCACTACAATATACTTATGCCCTTTGGTAGAAGCTAGTCTGATTTCCCCAATTACATCAATGCCCATGCTATAAATGGCCAAATGAGGTCAAATATTATAACTCCGCTAGTGGCAAGTGATTGAGACTTCCATTCATTTGACATTCGTGAAAACTTCGAACTTTCTGAATGCAGTCATCTTCCATAGTGGCCTAGTAGTATCTGATTCTCAAAAGCTTCCTTGTCAACACTTTCCCATTCATATAGGGACCATAAACCCCTGCGTGTATTTCTTCCATGACCTTATGAGCCTCTTCCTCAGCCAAGCATTACAAATGAACCATGTCATTGATTCTCTTATACATTACCCCTTTGCATATTATAAACTGTAAGGGCAGCCTCTGGATCATGTCCTTATCCTTCTTCACAACCCCTTTTAGGTATTCATCATGTTCTAAGTACCTTTGTATATCAAAATATCAGGGGCAATTTTTTGCTGATACCTACATCACACCTACACTTATGTAACACGATGTCCCAGACTAGAGTGTTATAAGTGGCATTATGGGCATCACCCTAGGCCTTTCTTAACTAAAAACCAAGGTTGCCAAGGTATCAACCATTATTTTTTCTTCTCTTGGTAGATGATGTAATATGACTATCTGAAAACTTTGCACTAACCTCTTTATATGCTCTAGGTATGGGCTTAAGTGTCCTTTCTTTAGTTTCCACTCTTCTGTTACCTACGAAATTATCAACAATAAGTCCCTGAACACCTCTACTGTCTTAACTTTTATTAACTTTTGAAGTTTGAATCTTAATGTGCATGTTTCATATTCAGCCAAATTGTTAGTCACCTTATAATCGAGCTTCTTAACTATAGGAAAGAGTTCTCCTTTGAGTGAGATCATGACCACTGCTATACCTACCCCTTTCTTATTTACAACTCTATTGAAGTAAACTTTCCATCCTTGGGGCTTGATTGCATTTAACCTTTCATTTGGGAACTGAGGAAGCTCAAATTCTCCTTCTTCAATAGGCTGTTGTGCCAACTACTTTGAAACTGCCTGCCCTTTAATCATGTTTTTGGCTACATACTTAATATCAAATTCAGTTAGCGTGATCAATCACTTTGCCAATCTCTCAATCAGATAAGGAGCCTTATGTAAATACCCAACCGGATCAAGCTTCAAAATTACCTCAACAACATATGACTGAAAGTAATGTCTTCCCTTCGTCATGGCCTATACCAGCATTAGACGAGTATTTTCTATCTGATTATACTTCACTTCATAAGCAATAACTTCTTGCTAAGATAATATACTGTGTCCTCATTCCTTCTTTATCTTTTTTAGCCAACTTTGCACCTACAAAACTATCCTCCATTGTCAGAAACAAAGTTAAAGGTCTTTCAGGCCTTAATGGCTTCATTATTGAAGGGTTAGTCAAATAGACTTTTATCTTTTTAAAGGCCTTTTTACACCACTCATTCCATTCCGTCGATTGATTTTTTTCTTCGTAACCTAAAAATGGGTTTACAGATAGGGGTCAATTTTGCTATGAACCAACTGATGTACTGTAAACAACCTAAGAAACCTCATACTTCTTTCTCTATCTTAGGTGTAGGCATTTCCCAAATAGCCCTTACCTATCTAGATCCACGTCGATTCCTTTCTCGCTGACTATATGTCCTAATAGCTTATTGAAGGTGGCCCCCAACACACACTTCTTAGGATTCAATGTACTCATAAACTCTTTTCAAAAAATTTTCTAAAGCTTCAAAGTGCCCTTTTCTAGTCTTTGACTTCACCATCACATCATTTACATACATTTCCATCTCTTTATGGATCAAGTCATGTAGCAAGGCCATTACTATTTGCTAGTATATTTCTCCTACATTGTTCAACCCAAACGACATCACCTTGTAGCAATATGTCCCCCATTCTATGATAAAAAATTGTCTTCACCTTCTTATCTATGATAGCCATGAGAATCTATTTATACTCAGAGAACCCGTCCATCAAGGAATATAAGACAAGTTTATGGCACTATCAACTAACGTGTCAATGTGTGGTAAGGGAAAGTCATCCTTGGGCATGCCTTATTTAGATCTTTATAGTCGACACACATTCTCACCCTTCCATCCTTCTTTGGTACTAGCACTATGTTGGCTAACCGCTTTGGGCAGTCCACCACTTTCAAAAACTTGGCATTTAAGTACTTTGCTACTTGTTGACTAACTAGGCCAATTCGGGTCTTATCCTTTGCAATTTATGTTTCACTAGCCTCGTGTATGGGTAGGTCAGGATTTTATGTTTTGCAATTCGCCTGTCAACCCCTAACATGTCCTCATATGTCTATGCAAAAAACCTTTGATATTTTCTGAGTAGCCATTTGAACTTCCTTCACTCTTCTAGTGTGACATCACTAGTAATGAACAAAAACTTTAGCTCTTCCTGTGTCTTAAGGTTATGCATATAATTAATGTTAAATATGTTCATGTCATGGTGTATGCCATGCACTCTACCATCAAGAAACATATCACATAAGTAAACAAACTCATCATTCATTACCTTAAACTTAGAAAGAAATACATCATCATCCTCAGAGAAACTAGAAACAAAAACATTAGTAGTATCAAGAAAGTCCTCTTCATTTGACTAATTAACTAGAGCCTCTTCTATCTGAACCTTCTTTTCTTCTTCACCCTTCGCTCCATCAGTCAGAACCATAAGATCATCATTTTGTAGTAGATCTGCAACTTTCCCATCATCTCTTTCAGTAATAGCCTTGACAACTCCTTCAAAATTCTGTTTCATATGATCATCCTTTAATTTAATCTTTAGACATTCTAGCCAAAGTGTTGTCCATCGGCCATGGTAGGCTTATTTTTCACTATAAAATTCTTCTTTTCCTCATCACCTACTTCCTTATTACAGTACATAATCATGCTTTAATATCTTCTAATTTTATCCATGTGTAGGTAGCTTCAGTGAACTTGTAAGGCCTAGTGTACTCCCATTCTAAGTCCACAAATGATGCATTTTACTTTAATAAGTCAGATACTTCCTCTACGTGATCTTCCCCAGTGGCCCAAATGTCTTGCTTTAGTGCATATTGGTCCCTCTGTTCATCAGTGACCTCCTTTTTATCCTTCTATGGCCTTATAGACTAAGGACTATATAAAACCACATGCTAGCTTGAATCTTAACCATTCATTGTCCTTATAACCTATTTTCCCTTCTTCTACCTTTTTTCCAACCATCCTCCTCTTTCAGCGAGTCCCGATAATTTTGATATCCTAATTCGCCAACATCCAGTTGGAAAAAAGCCTTCTCAAGTTCATCCATGACATTACTTACTAACTTCTCACTCTAAATGGTTCTTTATTCCATCTTTCTAATGACTTCCCCTTTATTCACAAAGAAGTCCAACAGTGACCCACATAAATCTCTCACTTCTTGCTTTGACCTATGTTGGACTAGGTTGATTTAACCTAAGTCATGAACCTCTTTTGATCTTGACAATAGAGACTTATCAATTCTAATGTCTTTATTAAGTGTTGTTTTGCATATTATAAGTTACTTTTTATCATTGGAATTTGGATGGAGTCCAAATCGCCAACCTTGTAAAGTTCACTCTAATTTACGGTGAGTGTATTGCAAATCACGATCACAAATCAATCACAAGGAAGGATGAAGCTGGGCCAGAATAATTTGCAGATAGCTTCGCTGCCACAACACACCCAAAGTTGGCAAAGCCATAGTCATAGACGAATTTGAGGTGTATATCATGACTTAGTCGCGACCGTGAATTTCATAGTGATAAAAGAGGGAACCAAAGCCACAACTATAACTTGCCAAGTGTCCTAGGTGTTTGTTGAAGATCAAAAATCGTGAAGGTTAATGTTTGTTCGCCACCGTAACTCAAGCAATTGAAATTTGCTCTTCAAGCAGAGGAATTTGCAGTCTCAGTTGCACCTAAGGCATTTATATCTCGCGACTGTGACTTTTGAGAGTGGTTAGAACACAATGACTATATTTTCCTAGATGACCAACGAAAAGTTGACACGTGGACTAGTTGTTAGACAGAAATAAAATTTTCAGTCGAAATTGGAAATTCGCGACCGCTATTTCAGCCTGACAAGCATTTAATGTTGAATCTGCCTAGCACATCTTTAAGATTTGTTCATAGTTTTAGTCTAACGTCTCTTTAGTGGATATGGGCTTTAAATACTGCACCAAACAAATGTGAATGCAAGAGAATTCATTAATTTGTAACCAAACTCTTGTAAATTTGTTACTCATTTTTTCAATTCTTCTTTATGCTTTAAGTGATTGTTTGGTGTGAGCAATAAACACCATTGTAAGAGACTTTAGCGTGAGCCTCAAAAACACTTGTGAGAGGTTTTAGTATGAGCCTTGAAAACACTTGTAAGTGGTTTTTTATATGAGCTTAGAAAACATAAGTTGTAAAAGTTTGGTGTGAGCTTGGAAACACTATTTGAGTTTGAGTGAAATACCCAATTATAGAGAATTGAGGAGTGGACGTAGGGTTAGTTAACACCCAAATCACTATAAACACTTGTGTCAATTTCTCTCTTCTTCTACTCAATTTCTTAATCACCTTATCCTTCATTTTAATTTTTAATTGAACACAAATTCAACGCCCCTCCCCACCTTTTTGGTGCCCTAAGCCAACAAGTGGTATCGGAGCCAAGTCTCACAAACAACCCTTAATTGGGTGAGCAAAGATCATGTCACAAGAGGGAATCTATTCATACGTCAAGCCCTACTTTGATGGAGCTGGCTATACTCATTGGAAGTATAGGATGGAGATCTATCTTGATACAGATGTGGTGGATCTTTGGGATGTTGTAGTCAAAGAATGGAAGCCACCCACCAAAGTTATGGATAAAATTGAAGAACTCATTCCAAGAGAAGAGTGGGTTGAAGCACATAGAAGATCCAATGGCAAGAACAAGAGAGCCATGACAATTCTTCTAAGCTCTCTCTTAAGAGAAGAGATTGGAATAGTACAACATTACTAAACAGCCCGTGGGATATGAAAAGCATTGAAGAACTATCACGAAGGCACCACCTTGGTGAAATCAAGCTGGCTAGAGATGTATGTGACGAAGTGGGAGTTGTTCATGATGAAGAGGATGAAAGCATCAATGACATGACCAATAGACTCCTAGCAATCATCACCAATATGAAGAAGTTTGGTAGGATTCTCACAAATCATGAGGTAAACTCCAAAATTTTAAAGTCTTTGCCTCTTAAAAAGTTTGATCCTAGAGTGTGCAGTATTCAAGAATCCAATCTAGAAATAGGGAAGGTGCAAACGAATGTCTTGATAGGCAAACTCTTAACTCATGACTTAGCCTTAAAGAAAGATGAGGAAATGAAGAAAATGAGGGGCCAAGGAGAAAAATCTGAAAAACATGAGAAGAAAACCTTAGCACTCAAGTCCACTTCTAAGGAGAAGGAAGTGGAGGTCAGTTCAAGTGACGAAGAAAGTGACAAGGAGGAAGAAGAGCTCGCAATGCTCTCTAGAAGGACTAAGGAGCTCATTAGAAGAAGAAAAGAAAGAAGAAACTTCAAGAAAGCTACTCTTAATCCTAGAGAGAGATCAAATGAAGTCACTTGTTATGAGTATGGCAAGCAAGGCCACATCAAATATGATTGTCTCAAGCTAAAGAAAAAGAAAAAAGGGGACAAAGAGAAGAGAAAAAGCTTTAAGGCCACTTGGGATAATAGCTTAAGGAAGGATGAAGAGGATAAGGAGATTGCCAACATATGCTTCATGGCTCAAGAAGACTCTCCTAATGAGGTAAGCACTTCATCTCATTCTCATTCAGGTTATGATAATTTAGATAATGTAGATGAAAAGCTTCTAGAAGCTCTTATTATAAGATATAAAAAGTATAAGTCACAAATGAAATCTTACAAGAGAAAATGCTCAAAACTAGAGGATGATTACAAATCCCTTAGTGATCTTGTAAGTGAATTGAGGACTTCAAATGAAGAACTAAAAAAATCTATGAAAAATCTTTCCAAATCATCTTCATCATTGGCTTCATTAAGAAAAGAGAATGACTCTCTAAAAAGAGAAGTCATTGAGCTTAAAAGCTCTATCTCTAAATTTCATAAGGGAAAGGAAGTCTTGGATACCTTAATAGTATCACAAAGCCCACCCTTAATTAGACATGGTTTAGGTTTCAATGGAGCCTCCTCATCATTACATACTACATTTGTTAGACCAACAACACCTCAAACCTCAAGTGTTAAGGTCATGAGGAAGGAAAGTGCTCCAAGCACTAAATTCCCAATGCCTAAAGGCAAAGGGAAAGTACAAAATGGCTCAAGGCCTACTTTAATGAAGGTCAACATGCTTACATGTATAACAAGAAGCATGCTCACACGCATAAACACAAATAATTCTCCACTACTTCTTATCATTCATGCACTTGAATGCACTTACATAACCAAAGTATAAGAAGGCATCCTACTTATACTAAAGTTGTACATAGGAAAAAGACTCCCAAGTCTAAACTCCAATGTCACTATTGCATAAAATATGGGTATATTAATATTCATTGTTATATTAGGAAGGCTCACCTCAAATTAGAGGACCCTTCAACTCTTAACCCCTTAAGACCTAAGTATGCTTGGGTACTTAAGAAAAGTGATTTTCTGGTATTATGTAGGGATTTGTGACAACCATCAATAAATCAAGCAATTGGCATGTGGTTGAAAGCTATTCATAACATTAAAAGAAAAAGAAGGTGGAAATGTCGCATTTGGTAACAATGCCAATGGTAAGGTAATTGCCATTGGAACCATTAGTAAGAATGGTTATTCTTTGATTGATGGTGTTTTATTAGAATGACTTACAACATAATTTATTAAGTGTAAGTCAATTATGTGACAAAGGTAATAAAGTCACCTTTGATCTTAGAGAATGCCTAGTCACCATATTAGTAAATGATGAGGTTGTTTTCAAGGGTGAAAGGAAAGGCAATACCTACTCAATTGACTTAGACAATTTAGTTAACCAATCTTTCAAATGTCTTATGTCTTTTAGTAATGAGGCTTCGTTATGGCATAGAAGGCTTGGACATGCAAGTATGGATCTACTACAAAGCCTATCAAAAGGAAAGCTAGTGGAAGGCCTTTCTAAGCTAAACTTTACTAAAGACAAGACATGTGGTCCTTGCCAAATGGGGAAGCAACATCAAGCCCCATACAAACCTAAAAATATTGTAAGTTCATCTAGACCCCTACAACTAATTCATATGGACTTGATAGGACCTACTAGAAGTGCTAGCTTAGGTGGAAAACATTATGCACTAGTCCTAGTTGATGATTACTCTAGGTTTACTTGGGTGTCCTTTCTAGCTCATAAGAATGATACTTTTGATGCTTTCAAAAGTTTTGCAAAAAGAATTCAAAATGAAAAAGGTTACTTCATTTATTCTATTAGAAGTGACCATGGAAAAGAATTTCAAAATGAGTCTTTTGAAACTTATTATTTGGAGAATGAAGCTTTTCACAACTTTTCAACTCCTAGAACACCATAACAAAATGGTGTTATATAGAGGAAAAATAGAACTCTAGTAGAAATGGCTAGAACCATGCCCAATGAGTATTTTTATCGAATTACTTTTGGGCTGAAGCCATTAATACTTCATGCTATGTTGCAAATAGAGTTTTTAAAAGACCCATTCTCAATAAAACATCTTATGAGCTATAGAATGGTAGAAAACCCATGATATCATACCTAAGAGTATTTGGATACAAGTGTTATTTATTGAATATTAAGTATAATCTTAGGAAATTCCAATGAAGGTATATTCTTAGACTATTCCACCTCTAGCAAGGCGTATAGAGTCTTTAATAAGAGTTCAATAGTAGTTAAAGAGTCTATGAATGTTGTTTTTGATGAATCTAGTAAACTTGATCTTGGAAAAGGTATTTTTGTTGATGATCTTGTAGGTAACCTTGAAAAATTGGAGTTGGAAGACACTACAAGAAAAGATGATAAAGATAAGGAAGAAGGTGAATCATTAAGAGTAGATGAGGAACCATAACATCAATAAGAAGTTGAGCCAAGTCAAGATCTACTTAAGGATTGGAGATTCTCCAAGGATCATCCCAAAGATTTGATAATTGGTGATACCTCTAAGGGTGTAAGTATTAGATCTCAACTTAATCTTTAGATAATAATCTTGCTTTTGTTTCTCAACTTCAACCAAAATCTATTGATGAGGCTCTTGATGATGAAAGTTGGGTGATTACTATGCAAGAGGAACTTAACCAATTTGAGAGAAACAATGTATGAGAACTTGTCCCTAGGCCTAAAGAACACCCAATTATAGGTTGCAAAGGGGTGTTTAATTGGGTGTTTAGGAACAAGTTAGATAAGAAAGGTTTCATCACTAGGAATAAAGCTAGATTGGTTGCTAAGGGTTACAACTAAGAGAAAAGCATAGATTATGATGAAACATTAGCCCTCGTAGCAAGATTAAAGGCCATTAGGATTCTTTTATCCTTTGCATGCCATATGAATTTTAAACTCTTTCAAATGGATGTAAAAAGTGCACTTTTAAATGGAATCATTGAGGAAGAAGTTTATGTTGAATAACCTCCTAGTTTTAAGTCTCATCATTTTCCTAATCATGTTTTTAAATTGAACAGAGTCTTGTATGGATTGAAACAAGCTCCAAGAGCTTGCTGTGAAAGGCTTAGTTCATTTTTTTTGAAAAATGATTTTGACAATGGAAAGGTGGACACTACATTATTTGCTAAAAGGCACAAGCATGATACACTTATTGTACAAATTTATATTGATGATATCATTTTTGGTGCTGCTAATGAATCTCTTTGTGAGCATTGTGCTAAGTATATGACTAGGGAATTTGAAATTAGCATGATAGAATAGCTAAAGTTCTTTCTCGGTCTACAAATCAAGCAAACCAAAAAAGGGATCTTCATCAATCAAGCCAAATACACAAAGAAGATACTCAAGAAGTTTAGCATGGATCGTTGCAAAGTAGCAAAAACCCCCATGAGTGGTACCATCAAGTTGGACAAAGATGAATCAGGTAAGATGATAGATGGAAAGAGATATCGAGGTATGATCGGATCTCTACTTTATCTAATAGATTCTAGGCCTGATATTATGTTTAGTGTATGCATGTGTGCTAGGTTCCAATCCTCTCCTAAAGAGTCACATTTAAATGCTGTTAAAAGAATTTTCAAGTATTTGTGTGGCACATTAAACTTAGGTTTATGGTATTCTAAGGACTTATCTTTTAGTCTCATAGGTTATTCGGATGCGGATTACGCAGGTAGTCTCTTAGATAGAAAGAGCACCTCTGGAACTTGCCAATTTATAGGAGAATGATTGATCACATTCATATTAAAAGTGATAACACTAGTGCTATTAATTTCTCTAAGAATCCCATCTAACACTCTAAGAGTAATCACATAGACATTAGACACCATTTTTTTATAGATCATGTCCAAAAAGGTGATGTTGTGTTAGAATTTATTGACACAAATCATCAACTTGCAGATATTTTCACTAAACCTCTCAATGAAGAAAGATTGAACTTCATTAAGAGAGAATTGGGAATGCTCGATGGAAGCTCCCTAAAGTGAAAATTTGATCTTATGTGTTGATTGTATGCCTTGTGTTTTTCTGTGATATATTCCAAGTGGATCACAACTTTGATTTTTTCAAAAACTTAATTCTCCTTCTTATCCTTAATGTCTTCTAATTCGCAGTCACAATCCTCTATTCATGGTTGCGAATTAAATGTCAGTGTCCCCAAATGGCAAACTTAAGTTCACGACTGCGACTATAATTCTCCACCATGAATTTGGTCAAGATTTCAAATTTCTTATCATTGTAGTGCGTATTCCTGAGGAACAGACGCGAATTTGAGTAGCTGCCAAACCATTAAGTGATTTGGCTATCAACCATTTTCAGATCTTCATAAATCCAATTATAGCCATTTACACACCCATTCAATGGCTATATAAACCCCCTAAATAGTGATTCTCATCACTTCATCCTACTCCAAAACAATTACCCTTCCAAAACTCTCTATATTCCCAAATTCTCTCCATCTTTTGCAATGGCTCCTAAGAAGATTTCAAGAGTAGAGAAGGGCAAGGCTATGGCTTAACCATATGCACCCCCAGCACTTCAGCTAATGAAGGGCATCACAAAGGAGGAGAAGGAGCACTTCAAAGCCAACTCTTGAAAAATCATCCTCTCCAACAAAATCCCTTTTGTTAGAGACTCTAGGAATCAATGCAGAAATTTGTGCATTCTTATCGAACTTGGGATGAAATGAGCTCATCTTTCAAGATGAACCCAATTATGAAAAAGTCGTTAGGCAATTCATGTGCATGGTTCAACTGAGTCGCAAAATAGAATCTCAAGCGAGGTAATATGGGTTAGTTTTTCGGGCTTTTGGTGATCCATATTTCATTACCTTTGAACAATTTTCCTCCCTTTTCAACCTTCAAATCAGAGAAAACATTCATTTCATTATCTTCACTCTTGATGTCATATATTCCGAATTATGGTAGAAAATTTCCATTGAAACCAAATGCGACTTGAAAACCTCCCTAGCTAAATACATAAAAACCTACCTTTTTGGATACTCCATCATATCATCAACTTTTCCATAAATGCTAAAGGTGATAGTAATGAGAAAGTGTCTGAAAAGGACTTGGCCTTTTTATTCTGCCTTGTAAAAAATAAGCCCATCCAAATCGGTCGGTATCTTATGGATCAATTGATCCACATGAGAACCAAACCTAAAAGCCAATTCCTTTTGCCTTCATACATAATAGCCATCTATCACTTCGTAGGGGCACTTAATGAGGAAAATGAAAAATTCCTCACCAAGAAACTTCTCCCTTCTTAAAACTTTCTTGACCTCACCTACCTAATAAATGCCAAAGCCATGCACCCGGACACATATGCTTATACCCTGGTGCTTTTGGGGCTAAGAAAATGGAATCCTCCCAAGCCTCCAAAAGGAAAAGGCTCATCATTGAAGAAGGAGCTCTACCAGTCCCCCCTTTCTCAACCAAAACCCAAGTCCACACTATCTCTTGCCACCATTAACTCCAAATTGGATAAGATGATGAGAATGATAAAAAGGTGATTCCTATTTCTCTCACATCTATTTAGTGACTTGGTGGATTTGTAAGAAAAATTAGGTATTCCTCCTTGCCATCTTCTAGACTATACTGAATTTGAAGATACTCAAGAAGAAGAAGGCAATGAAGAAGTTAAGGATAGAGATGAAGCTGAAGGTGAAGACAATGAAGAGGGAGAAGAAACTTCTGGAGATGATGATGACTCTCCAACATTCTAGAATAGGAATTCTTTGTACTTTCTTTTTTGTTTTTAAATGAAAAATTATGATCCCACGGTTTGTTTATGATTGAATAAAAATGTTTCTTTGAAATTCCTTGTCTTATGTGATTGATGGAATTTACTTTTATGATTGCATTCTTAAAAAATTTTGCTCTTTATGAACACTTATCTATTTGTTATGCATTTGTTCTTTTCCTCTATGCACCCTCTTTTTGATCTTGCCAAAGGGGGAGAGATAGAAACAAGAAAGAATCTAAGTTTAAGGGGGAGAGAAAATAACTTGCAAATAATGGCATAAGTTAAGGAGAAAGATTATACTTATCATACTTAAAATTTTTTTAGAAATTTCAATTTGATTAATTGAACACCATACTTAGGAAATTTTACACTTGATCTTTGTCTAGAAATTTCTAAGCATTCATTGAATCATTTACCATTCTAGCTTCATAACTTCAAAACTCACTTATTTATTTTCCCTTAGTATCATTCTAAGTTGTGAAAATAAAAAAGGGAGAGATTATTGGACTAGGTTGATTTAAACTAAGTCATGAACCTCTTTTGATCTTGATAATAGAGAATGATCAATTCTAATGCCTTCATTAAGTGTTGTTTTACAGATCATAAATTAGTTTTTATCATTGGAAGTTTGATGGAGTCCAAATCTCCAACCTTGTAAAGTTCACTCTAATTCACTGTAAGTGTATTGCAAATTGCAATCATGAATCAGTCACAAGGAAGGATGAAGCTAGGCTAAAGGAATTCGCGAACAGCTTCGCTATCATAACACACCCAAAGTTGGCAAAGCCATAGTCACCGACGAATTCGTGGTGTGTGTCACGCCTTAGTTGCGACTGCGAATTTCATAGTGACAAAGGCGGGAACCAAAGCCACAACCATAGCTTGCCAAGTGTCCCAGGTGTCTATTAAAGATCATAAATCATGAGGGCTAATGTTTGTTCGCGACCATAACTCAAGCAGTTTAAGTTTGCTTTTCAAACAGAGGAATTTGCGGTTTCAGTCGCACCCATGGCATTGATATCTCACGACCGTGACTTTTGAAAGTAGTTAGAACACAATTATATTTTCCTAGATGACCAATGGAAAGTTGACACGTGGACTAGCCGTTAGACACAAATGAGATTTTCAGTCGAAATTGGAAATTCGCGATTGTGAAAAGTTAGTAGCAACCACGATTTCAGCCTGACAAGCATTTAATGCTGAATCTGCCTAGCACATCTTTGAGATTTGTTCATAGTTTTAGTCTAATGTCTCTTTAGTGGATATGGCTATAAACACTCCACCAAACAAATGTAAATGCAAGAGAATTCATTAATTTGTAACTAAACTCTTGCAAATTTGCTACTCATTCTTTCAATTCTTATTTATGCTTTAAGTGACTGTTTGGTGTGAGCAATAAACACCATTGTAAGAGGTTTTAGTATGAGCCTTGAAAACACTTGTGAGAGGTTTTAGTGTGAGCCTTGAAAACACTTATAAGAGATTTTTTGTGTAAGCCCAAAAAATACAAGTTGTAAAAGTTTTGTATGAGCTTGGAAACACTGTTTGAGTTGAGTGAAATACCCAATTGTAGAGAATTACGGGGTGGATGTAGGGTTAGTTAACACCCGAACCACTATAAACACTTGTGTCAATTTTTCTCTTCTTCTACTCAATTTCTTAACCACCTTATCCCTCATTTTAATTTTTAATTGAACACCAATTCAACCTCCCCCTTCTTGGTGCCTAGGCCAACAACCTTTCATCATGGTACCCCCAATCTTTTACATATGGTTTGGTTAAGAATCTATAGGAACTCAGATATACCAGTAGAATTCTTCCCTAACCCTTATCCTAAAAGAAAGTTCATGTTCTTTATAATCCCCATTACCATTGGATTAACCCATTTGCCAGTGATTCCAGTGACCTGAAATGCTTGTAGGTGCAAAACAACCACACTCAAAGTTGATATAATTTCTCTAACCTTGGTACAAATGGTGACAATCTCTCCTTTGAAATGGATCTTAACTTTTTAGTGAACAGTGGAAGGCACCCTATCTAAAGGATGATACCATGGTCTCCCTAACAAAAGTAAGAAAGTAATTGGAATGTCTAAGACTATGAACTCCACCATGTCCTCGACTGCTCATGTTTTCACCATAGTCTTGAATACATTTGCAGTTGGCCTTCTACTATCATCATAGGCCCTAATGGCACTATCAAAAGACTTTAAGTCCTTTTCAGACAACCCAAATTTATGCAATAACTTTGTTAGGTAAATGTTAATCCCAAATCCTCCATCCACCATCACACATGAAATACACTTTCCTTTCGCTTTAGCTTGGATGAATAAAATTGTGATCCCTTCCCTCTGGTGGCAAATCCTCATCTAAAAAGGTGATTTTTCCTTTATGAGTCACCAATGTAACAACATCTCTTAGAGTAGCTTCACTAGAAATGATCAAACTAGACAGAGCTTTTATCATAGTATTCTTATGCTTTTGAGAGGTGATAAACAGTTCCCATAGATTGATATGAAATGGTATCTTCTTTAATTGCTTCATAATAGGATTGTCCTTTACTTTCTCCTTTACCACAAGTTCATCTACCCTTTTTTCAACCCTTGGTTCCTTAGGAGCTTCCATAGTAGGATAAAATTTCCCACTATGAGTCACATGGTTCACTTACTCAACTTTCTTTTTTTCATCACTCTCTTCCTATAATTGAATAATTCTTCCTTTTCACACCTTTTTTTATCTCCTTATCTAAGCATTCCCATGAATTGATAGTGCAAATAGCTAGAACCTCAGTCATAATTTGCTCGATAGTGGCAATAACAACTTTCTCAAGAATCTCAAAATCTATCATGAAAGTCCCTTAATTTAGGGAGAAACATTATGATACTTTGAAAGAGGGTTCCATTGGATTCTAGGTCTTCTAGAGTTTAGTGGAACAATTGTCATGTTGTCAATAATGTCTTGAATCTCATGCCTCAATTTATAATTGTCATCAGTGTTGTGACTAGCTCCTTGATGAAAAACACAGTAGGCATTGGTGTCATACGTCCTAGGCAGTGGACTAGGAGGTGGTCTTGGTGCTAAAGGCTTTAATACCCCCTTCTTCTGTAACCTTTCAAATGTTTTAGACAATGAAATTCTTAAATGAGTAAACTATCTTAGTGTCCTTACTGCATTAACATTAACCATCTTGTTCCCTTTTGCTTGGGGCTAGGACAGGGTACTTCTTTTCCCCTATATTACCTTCTTGAATCAGGCTCAAACTCTTCAGCTTGCAGGTGTTGATCCCTGGTAAAGATGCTTTCACAATCATTTAAACTGTTATCTCAGAAGGTCTTATAGTAGCTTATAAACTCATATTCTTTCATCTCTTAATGTGATCATTAAAGCTTTTACCAGTCTTTTGATTCAAAGATTCTAAGTCTTGTAATGGGGTTTCCCAATCTGAATTACAAGCATAGTACCTCTCAAAAAGCTTTTATTAGCTCTTTCCAATGTTCTCTGAAGTCTTTGACTAGTAAAAAAGTACCATGTCTTAGCAAATCCTTCTAACGACAATTCAAATAGCTCAAACATTATATCAGTCAATAGCCCAAATGCTTTCATGACTAACACATATGAACATATATGGTTCTTTACATTTTAGGTTCTTATGAACTTTAACAGCTCAAACATGTGAAAATTACCTAGTAGTTTCTTAGGCTTGCGGGCAAACAATTCTTCAGTGTCTATTTCCTTTTCCAAATCTTTAGCACCCAGAGCTTTTTGTATTTTCTCCAGCTACTTATTAAAGTCATTGATTCAATTGTTATTTCATCCAAAGGATTTGGGTGCAACAACAACCCGTAGTAACATACTCGGCCTCTGCTATGGATAAGGCAACCGACACTTACTTTTTGCGAAACCAAGATACTAGGCATTCACTTATGAATTGACAAGTCCTAGAAGTGCTTTTTCTATCTAATAAACTACTCACATAATCTGCATCTGAATATCCCATGAGACTAAAGGATGAATCCCTAGGATTCCATAACCCTAAGTGAATGGTGCCATGTAAATACTTAAAGATTCTCTTAACATCGTTTAAATGAGACTCTCTAAGAGAGGATTGGAACATAGCACATATACATAGACTAAACATGATATCCAACCTAGAAGTAGTAAGATAAAGTAGAGATCTGATCATACCTCAATATCTGATCATACCACTCATGAGGGTTTTAGCTACCTTAGAACCATCCATGCCAAACTTCTTGATTATTTCCCTTATGTATTTGGCTTGGTAGATGAAGGTCCCTTTTTTGGTTTGCTTGATATGTAGACCGAGAAAGAACTTGAGCTCTCTCATCATGCTCATTTTGAATTCCCCAGTCATACACTTAGCAAAATCCTCACAAAGAGACTTATTAGTAGCACCAAAAATGATATTATCAACATAGATTTGTACAATTAGTGTATCATACTTATGCTATTTAACAAATAGTGTGGTGTTCGCCTTTCTTTTTTGAAAATCATTTTTCAAAAGAAATGAATAAAGCCTTTCATACAGCTCTTGGAGCTTGTTTCAATCCATATAAGGCTTTATTCAATTTAAAAACATGATTTGGAAAATAATGTTACTCAAAACTAGGAGGTTGTTCAACATAGACTTTCTCCTCAATAATTCCATTCAAAAATGCACTTTTAACATCCATTTGGAAAAACTTAAAATTCATTTGGCATGCAAAAGCTAAAAGTATCCTAATGGCCTCTAATCTTGCAATAGGGGAAAAGTCTCATCATATAATCTATGTCTTCCTCTTGGTTGTATCCCTTAACACCCAATCTAGCTTTATTTCTTGTGATAAGACCTTTCTCATCTAACTTGTTCCTAAACACCCATTTGTAACCTACAATGGAGTGTTCTTTAGGCCTAGGGAAAAGTTCCCATACCTTGTTTCTCTCAAATTGGTTGAGTTCTTCTTGCATAGCAAGCACGCACCTCTCATCATCAAGAGCCTCATCAATTGATTTTGGCTCTAGTTGAGAAATAAAGGCAAGATTATTATCTAAAGGATGAAGTTGTGATCTAGTACTTACACCCTTGGAGGTATCACCAATGATCAAGTCCTTGAGGTGATATTTGGAACACCCTTAGAGGTATCACCAATGATCAAGTCCTTGAGGTGATATTTGGAAAATCTCCAATTTTTGGGTAGATCTTGGCTTGACTCATCTAATTATTGATGTTGTGGCTCTTCATCTTCTTTTGATGATTTACCTCATTTCTTGCTTTTACCTCCTCTTCTTGTGGTGTCTTCCAATTCCAACTTTTCAAAATCACCTATAAGATCATCAACAAAAACACCTTTCTCAAGATCAAGTTTACTAGATTCATCAAAGACAACATTCATAGACTCTTCAACTGCCATTAAACTCTTATTGAAGACTCTATATCACTTGCTAGTGGAATAGCCTAAGAATATTCCTTCATTGGTCTTGGAATCAAATTTTCCAAGATTATACTTGCTATTTAAAATATAACACTTACATCTAAATACTCTTAGGTGTGAAATCTTGGGTTTTCTACCATTCCATAGCTCATAAAAAGTTTTATTAAGAATGGGTCTTTTAAAAACTCTATTTGCAATATACCACGAAGTATTAATGGCTTCGGTCCAAAAGTAATTCAATAAAGAATACTCATTAAGTATGGTCTTAGCCATTTTTACTAGTGTTCTATTTTTTTTCTCTCTACAACACCATTTTGTTGTTGTGTTTCAGGAGTTGAAAAATTATGAAAAACTCTATTCTCCAAATAATAAGTTTCAAAAGACTCATTTTGAAATTCTTTTTCATGGTCACTTCTAATAGAGAAAATGAAGTAACCCTTTTCGTTTTGAACTCTTTTTGCAAAACTCTTGAAAGCATAAAAAATATCATTCTTATGAGCTAAAAAGGACACTCAAGTAAACCTATAATAGTCATCAACTAGGACTAGTGCATAATGTTTTCCACCTAAGTTAGCACTGCTAGTGGGTCCTATCAAGTCCATATGAACTAGTTAAAGAGGTCTAGAAGAATTTACAACATTTTTTGCTTTGTGGGAGGCTTGATGTTGCTTTCCTATTTGGCAAAGACCACATGTCTTTTCTTTAGTGAAATTTAGCTTATGAAGGCCTTCCAACAACTTTCCAGTAAATAGGCTTTGAAGAAGATCCATGCTTGCATGTCCAATCCTTCTATGCCGTAACCAAGCTTCATTACTCAAAGACATAAGACACATAAAAGATTGGTTAGCCAAATTGTCTAAGTCAATTGAGTAGGTATTGTCTTTCCTTTCACTCTTGAAAATAACCTCATCATCCACTAAAGTGGTGACTCAACATTCCTTAAGATCAAAGGTGACTTTATTACTTTTGTCACACAATTGACTTACACTCAACAAATTATGTTATAAACCACTAACTAATAAAACTTTATCAATTAAGAAGCAACCATTCTTTCCAATGGTTCTAATGCCAATTACTTACCCTTGGCATTGTTACCAAATGTGACATCTCCACCTTTTTTTTCCTTTAATGACGTGAATAGCTTTCTATTTCCAGTCATATGCTTGGAACATCTACTATCCACATGCCAATTGCTTGATTTGGTGGTTGCCACACTTCCTTACACAATAAAAGTGAGTCACTTTTCTTAAGGACCCAAAGGGTCCTCTAATTTGAGGTGAGCCTTCCTAATAAAATAATGAATGTTAACATGTCTAAATTTAATGCAATAATGGAATTGGAGTTTAGACTTATGAGTCTTTCTCTTATGCATAAATTTAGTATGAGTATGAGGCCTTCTCATACCTTGATTATGTGAATGCATGCATGTGCATGTATGATGAGAAGTAGTAGGAAAGTGTTTGTGAGTGTCAGCATGCTTTTTGTTATACATGTAGGCATGGTTGGCTCTTTGAGTCTTAGCTCTTGAGCTTTGAGGAGCCTTCCCTTTGCCTTTAGGTTTATAAGGCTTAGTGCTAGAAGCACTTTTCTTCCCAATTACATCAACACTTGAGGTTTGAGGTTCTGATGATCTAATAAATGTAGCATGTGATGATGAGGAGGCTCCATTGAAGCCTAGACCATGTATAATCAAAGGTGGTCTTTGAGACACAATCAATGTGTCCAAGGTTTCCTTTCCTTTGTGGAACTCAAAGATTGAGCTTCTAAGCTCAATGACTTCTCCTTTTAGAAAGTCATTCTCTATTCTCAATGAAGCCAATGAAGAAGATGATATATAAAGATTTTCCACTGATTTCTTGAGCTCATCATTTGATGTTCTCAATTTGCTTACAAGATCATTGAGGGATTTATAATCATCCTCTAATTTTTGTCATTTTTTCTTGTAGGACTTCATTTGTGACTTGTATTTGTCACATCTCATAGTAAGAGCCTCTAAAAGCTCTTCATCTATCTTATTAAAATCATTTAATTATGAATGAGAGTAGGATGAAGTATTTACCTCTTTTGGGGAATCTTCTATGCAACAAATGTTCGCAACTTCTCCTTCTTATTCATCTTCACTTGAGCTATCATCCCAAGTGGCTGAAAAACTCTTTTTCTTCTCCTTATCCCATCTCTTCCTCTACTTTATTTTAGGACAATCATATTTGATGTGGCCTTGCTTGCCACACGCATAGCAAATGACTTCATTGGATCTCTCTCTTGGATTAAGAGTTGTCTTCTTGAAGTTTCTTCTCTCTTTTCTTCTTCTAATTAACTCCTTTGTCCTTTTTGAGAGCATTGCTAGCTCTTCTTCTTTTTTGGCACTTTCTTCATCACTAAAGGTTGTTTCTACCTCCTTCTCCTTGATTAAGGATTTGAGTGCCAAGGTTCTTCTTTCTTTTTCTAATTTTTCCCCTTGGCCCCTCAGTTTCTTCATTTGCTCATCCTTTTGTAAGGCCAACTCATGAGTTAAGAGTTTGCCTATCAACACGTCCATAGGAACCTTCCCAATCTTTAGATTGAACTCTTAAATGCTGCACACTCTTGCACCAAACTTATATAATGGAAGAGTTTTAAGGATTTTTATGTTTACCTCATAGTTAGTGAGAGTTCTTCTGAATTTCTTTATGTTAGTGATAATGGATAAGAGTCTATTCGTCATTTTGGTGATTCTTTCATGGTCCTTCATCATGAAGAGCTACTATTCTGTCACGTACATCTCCAATCGGCTTGATTTACCCAGTGTTGTGCCCTCATGATAGTTTTCAAGAGTCTTTGAAATGGCATAAGCTGTCTGACAATGTTGCACTCTTCCAATCTCTTCCCTAGAGAGAGAGCTTAGAAGAATAGTCATTGCTCTCTTATTTTTGCCATTTGACCTCCTGTGAGCTTCAACCCAATCTTTCCTTAGAATGAGTTCTTCAATTCCATCCACTACTTTAGAAGGTGGCTTCCATTCTTTGACTATTGCATCCCAAAGTTCCACTACATATGTGTTAAGATAAATCTTCATCCTATACTTCCAATGAGTATAGTCAGATCCATCAAAGTAGGTTTGAAGTGTGAGTGGATTCCCTCTTGTGTCATGAACTTTGCTCGCCCAATTAAGACTTGTATGTGAGACTTGGCTCTGATACCACTTGTTGGCCCTAGGCACCAAGAAGGGGGGGGGAGGGTTGAATTGGTGTTTAAAAAAAATAAAATGAGGATAACGAGAGAGTAAAAAAGAAGACATAAGATTTATAGTGGTTCGGGTATAATCAACCCTACGTCCAATCCCCAATTCTTTGTAATTGGGTGTTTACTCACTCAAAATAATGTTTCCAAGCTCACACCTAACTTTTACACTTTGTGTTTTCAAAGCTCACATAACAACCTTTCTTACAAGTATTTTCTAAGGCTAACACTAAAACCTTTCTAAAGTGTTTTCACAGGCTCACACTAAAACCTTTCTTTAGTGTTTTACAGACTCACACTGAAACCTATTACAATTGGTGTTTATGCTCACACCAAATAATCACGTAAAGAATATAAAGAATGAGTAGTAAAAGTGCAAGAGTTTTGTTACAAGTTAATGAATTCTTTTTACATTTATATCTGTTTGGTGGAGTATTTATAGCTCATACCCACCAAAGAGATGTTACACTAAGAAGCTCATTAAATCTCCAAATCATGCTAGGCAAATTCTGCATTAATAGCATGACAGGCGAGAGTCGCGGTCGCTACTGAGGATTCGCAGTTGCGACTTTCCAATTTCCATACAAGAGCCAAAAATTGCGGCAAAAAACCCCGTTTGTGTCTAATGGCTAGTCCACGTGTCATCTCCTCATTAGTCCATCAGGAAAATATAGTCATTGCTTTCTAACTCCCCACAAAAGTCACAGTCGCGATTATTCTTTATATAGAGCGCGACTCAGGACATGAATTCTTCTGTTTGAAAGATAATCTTTTTCTTTTTGAATAGTGGTTACTCTCCAAAATGCTGCCCTTGCGAATTTTGTTCTTCAACGGATACTTGGGACACTTGGCTTGCTGTGGTTGTGGACTTGTTCCCTCCTTAGTCATTATGAAATTTGCGGTCGCGATTGAGATGTGACACTGACCGTGAATTCATCTGTGACTTTGACATTCCCATCTTTAGATGAATTATGACAGAGATGATGCCCGCAAATTCATTTGGCCTGGTTTCATCCTGTTTTGAGCTAGGTCGCAGTATCAAATTAGAAGTCTCTGAGCTCGAATTTAGATAAACTTTGTCTTCTTGAAGATTATGAACTCCATCCAACTTCCACTTGAAAATTTAATTTAATTCTGCAAAACAACACTCAAATGAAACATTAGAATTGATCAATCTCCTTTGTCATGATAAAAAAAGGTCCAAGACTTAGGATTAACCATCTTAGTCTAACAACACTTATCAAAAGATTACCATTTATCTTCAAAGTTATTGTTTGTAGTCTCTTATATGTGCAACTTAACTAATGTTCAAACTTCTAAAGAATGGTGTTTATTGCTGAAATACTCTTTAAAAGATGGTGCTTTGTCTTTCTTGTTGATTTTAGGAGTATATGGTGTTACTGCAATAACATCATTTTTGAATGTAAATATATGGCCGTATTAAATATGGTTAAAATGGTGAAATCAACAGATTCTCAATTCGTAGAAGCTAATGCTCATTAGTCGAATGTCCTACTATCTGAAGGATAACTTGATGGCTAACCCTAGTTGAAGGTGTCATTAAGGTTAACTTGAATGCTACTATTTTTAGGAATGAGGATGTTAAGTTGCATTTTGAGAGACCATAAAGGTGAATTTATTGTTGTTGCTTTTATGAGGATAAAAAAAACTTTCCAATTAATATTGCTAAAGGTAAAGGAATCCTCTTTACTTTATCAATGGCTAATTGGTACAAATTTCCCTAGGTTAAAGTAAAAGATACTGTTTGACAGTTGTAGAGGTTGTAACTAGAACCATTGCTCATGACAACTACCTTGGCTCATTAATCCTAGACATAAGAAAGCACATGAAGCTTTTAATTCTTGTTCTATATGTTATATCTCTAGGTTAGCTAATAGAATGACTCATACTCTAGCTAAACAAGCTCACAATCACAGAGTATAAAAAGTTTTTATGGTGGAAATTTTTTTTAGACTTGAATGTATTGGATTTCATTTTTTGTCAATAAAATCTTATATTCATTTTTTTTTCAAAAAGAAATATCGTAGGAAGAATTTATCTATCAATTAAAATAGACAAATAATAATTTAATTTCATCTAAATAATATTGAGGTCAAAATTATATATTGATGAATTGATTATAAACTCAAGATTGACGTAGATGTGATAATACACATGCAATTAGATACTTGAGAAAAAAAAATTTATACAATTTTTTTGCATAAAAAAGAAATGTGAAATTCCTATGTTTTAAAAAGTGGTAATTAATCAAGACAACCATTGAAATATATCCTTTATCTCATAATATCCACTAAAAACGAATTTAAATTACTAAATTTAAATTTTATTGTGATTTATTAATTAAATTATTTTATGATTTTGTACTCTAAATTAATTGTTTTTTTTTTGTTTTTTTATAGTTATAAAAATAGAAATTCAAATGTCTCATATAAATAAAAATTTAAAACAATTCACTAATAGAATAAAAATAATAAAAAATAAGTTAATAAATTATAATAAAATAAAAATAATAATTTAATTGTATAAAAATAATATTTAATAATTAAAATAAACTTTTGGTGATAACTTAGTCACTATTGACATAATTCTTGCACACGAAGTTGTGCACGTACTCACACAAGCCGCGGAGGGAGCGTGGCTTTGTAAAATCTGGTAGTCAACATTCCGATACGTTGACAAACTGCTTGCCAAGGAAGGAAGTTCAGCAACGCAAATCATAACCAAATTAGTAATTCAATAAAAAACCAAGTGCTATAAATACCCGCATAAGTAAGTGCCTGTGGCATCTTTCTCCTTCTCGTTGTCAATTACCATGTACAAAAAACTTTCCTACTTGCGATCACCCTAACAAAGCTCCTCAAATTCCTGCAATTCGTTGGCCAAATTTGTGCTTGGATAAAGTCTTTCTCTTCAAATCAACAATTCCCATTTTTTTCTTTTCCCTCCGAATCGTTCATAATTCTCTCCTCTTGCATTTGTTTTCTTCGCTTTCGACCCAGTTTTTTTGTTTTTTTCCGCCTTTCTTTTTCTTGTCTTACAAACATAAGTTTTTTTTTTTTTTTTCCTTTAAGTGTCTTGGTGTTTCAGATTTGATTATGAGCAACAGGAGGAGATATAAAGCTGAAAATTATTATCAAGAAGTGCAAGGGACCAGATCACACTATAGGAAGCCTCCCCATGGTATGTTTGCCTCCCCCTGGTATGTTTTCTCCATTTTTTAGAAGGAAGAAAGAAAAGTAATTAATAAGTGTTTGCTATATGATTTTGTTTGAAAACGGCATGATAAATAAGATGGGTTTTTGTTTTATTTTGATATGGAAACCTCTGTTTTGATGTATTCATGATTTTGTTTGTATTTTTTTTTTTTGGGGGCTATTTATATGGTTATAGTTTATGGATTCCAAGAAATAGTAGTTTTTTTTTTAATTTTTAAAAAATGTTTGGAGTTTAGAGCAATTGAACGGCTTGCTATTCGGTTATGAGTAATTGTTCTCCTGTCTTTATTTGTTTTGAATTGGTGGCTGTTATGTGGTATTTGTTATAATGATAGAGTTGTTCTGGTAATGGTGTTTCCTGTTAGGGTTGCACTGTCAACTGAATAGCGTTGAGGATAAGATACTTATTATATGTGTTACACTTTATTGTAGTTTTTAGGCCTAGCATAATGATAGAACCTCCTTGTTTATAGGGGACGGGTACTTCTTAGTTGAATTTAAGCAGGAATGGCATGTCTTGATCCTGATATATATGTATGTATTGTTCATTTTCTTATGTTGTCGGAGTTGATCTGGAGTGGTTTCGTGGCCTCTTTGTTTGTTTTGTTCTGCTTGTGCAATGTGGTTTTTTGCATGTGAAAATTTTGGGAATTGAAATGCAGTGTCTACTTTGTCTTTGGTTTTAGTGTTAAGGATCTCACTGTATTGGTTGCTTTCATATAGACCCTTTTTTTTTTTTCTGAATTTTAAACTGCCACTCTGGAGTATGCATTTCTTTTGGCTAAACTTGTTGAACCAATTGCACAACCATTATTGAAAGAAGTGGCTAAGTATTGGGAAGTTGTAGTTAAATGTATTCCGTTGATCTGGTCTGGTTTATTGAATTAAATTGGACATCTACTGTTGATCTTGGATTTATACGCATGACAAAATGCCCAAGATTGAAACACTAAAATGTCTTTTAAAAATTCGGTGTTGGAAGTGTTTGCAAATGACTGAGAGAGGTCCCTGAAATGGAAAATTGGCAGAAAGAATATCTGTCTGAGTTTGTTCATTTCAGCGTTGTTTGACGTGTTATATACATTGCATTTGTTTTGTTTCATGCCTCCTCTTATTTTGTTGTTATTGTCTTTTGCTTTATCCAGCAAATGTCTTTTGAATTTCCTATTCTGTCCAATAAATTATAAAACTCGGCAAACATTGTTCAATTTGTATTACTCTTAGCATTTGTGATTTCATTTAGAAAACCATGTTTTTGCTTTTCTTTCTCATGATAGTGCCTTTCTGTTATTTTTCTTTTTAAATCTGCAAATAGTTGAGCTTATGCTTTGTTCTCGTTTTATTTCCAGGTAATTGGCAACCAACTGTACTGTTATGGGAGAAAAAGTTCTGCTACATGGTTGGTTTGGTTCCATGGCGCAAGCTATTAGAAACCAAAAAGTGCATGTACCTTTATGAGAATGTAGTCCAATGGAATGACTCTGCTGGTGAAGAGGCATTTCACAATGCTAAAAATCGGTTTTGGGCAAAGATCAATGGGCTTCCTTGTGACATATCATTGCCTGATCCTGATATATATATAGATGAAATTGACTGGAATTGCAGCATTGACCCCGAATTGTATTTAGATTTGGAACGGGAGCCTGAATACCTTGATGAGAAAGATAAAAGGGAGGAAGTTGTGATTTTTGGTAGTTCGCTCCTGAATCAATCATTCTCATTAGGATGGGGGGAAGCTGAAGAAGACTTGCAAAAGACAACCACTGCAGTTTTGGATCCTGGATACAAAGATTATGAGGAAAGGGGTAATGCTGAGAATCCCTTGGGGGGTAATATTTCTCAGGCCAATGGAACCATGGTAAATAATGAATGGGGAAATTGCTGGAATGATTCATGTGGATGGAAGAATAACATTGAGTGCGACAATAATTATGATAAGTGGAAGAATGTCGATTATAGAACTGGTGGAGATGGGGAAACATGGGATTTGAATAACAGGAACAGAGAAGGTACTGGCTGGTGCTTGTCACAGTATAAAACCTCCAGGTTTCATGGCAATGACTACCAGATGAATCATGGATGGTGGAAGAATGGAAGAGCGGGGAAGAGGATGAATTTTGTATATTAATGATCACTGTTCTGAAGTGACACAATGGCGTGATTTCATGTTGACCAGTAACCTAAGGAGGGTTTGACGTAGTAAAAATCCCGTGAAATTGGGTGAATTGGGTTTTGTCAGTGTGAAGTATATAATACAGTAGGCTGTTCATTTCCTATTATTTTATTTGTTATTCATATGTAAGAACTTACAGTATGTAAAATAGGATGATATAGGGCAAAGATGTCATAATTTTAGGTTTATGACGCAATTTTGTAGCTTGCTTGAGATTGCAAATGCGTAAGATTGTGAGTCTATGGTCTGCAATAATTGCTTGGAAAAACATGTTCTATGTTTCTGTTGGCACTTATGTAGTGAAAATTCATTACAGTGCGAATTATATTAAGATGTTTTTGAAATATTTTAAACTCTAGATATTTTTTACGAGGCCCTAGAAAATTTATTGTTTCCGTAGTTTTAATGTTATATTTGATTTATTGTCCGTCTCAGATGTTTGCTTTTGTCTATAATTTGCGTTGAAGAATTATAAATGAGAGGGGGCATGTATGGAGTCTGTTGGCCTTGTGAATTGACAACATTCTTCCTTTTTGTCCCTTGTTAGAAGTATATATCTGATCGCCAAAAAACGTCAAGCCCATGCCTTGACTTGGGAGGCAATTATTGTCACATAATACTGATCAATTCAGCTGAACCTTAAATTCTTAATCTCAGGTTGGTTATAAAATGTACAGCGCTGTCCCAAGTTTGGATTAAGGATAAGCGTCGTGGTAGACTTTATCACGCTCGGCTGAGTTTATTATTATTTTTTTCAACGAACTGTTGGATTAACTTGATTCAAGATTAAATTCTCTCTCTCTCTCTCTCTCTCTCTATATATATATATATAACAAATAAAATAACTATCTTTTTTTTAAAAGACATGAGTGTCTATGTATTTGAAAATATGAAGTGAAACCTAGCCTGCCTTAGAAAGATATCCCCTTCTTTCTATTGATTTCATAGAGTTATAATAAAGTGTCTATGTTTGAGTTGTTATTTACTTATTAATTAGAAATATAAAGAAATTTCCCACACACAGTATATATATGCATAGAATCAATTATCTGAAAGTATATATGAATCAATGCTTTGAAGATGGAATCATTTCAATTAATTATAATAATCAATAATGATATTGCCGAAAATACAATAATACCCTTATTGATTTAAATCAAATTGATATGCATAGCATCACTCTTTTTTTAGTTGATTTTTATGATATAAATTTTTAGTATTTCTAATATTTTTTATGATAAATAATAATGACTGTTGAACCATATGCTTCTAATTTTTGTTTTGATGTTAACAAGCATTTGCATAAAATTAATGTGTGCGCAAATATTTCATTAACGATTGTGGATCCATCAAGCCAAAGTTTTTTAACTTAATATTTTATGATTAAGTTGAAGATGCATTTTTACAAGTGTTTTAAATTTGATTCTTTCAAAGGCCTCTTTTCTTGATTTAAACTCGCTAGTTTCAAGGAAAGGAGAAACATGCTATAACCCACTTCTTTTATTTTCGCTTCTATCCTGAATACCTATTGAATGTTAGAATTGAATAGCTTGAGTGCTTTTAATGAGTGATATTTTCTTTAGTAATACTTGTAATTTTTATATGTGAGGATAACTACTAAGGATTAGGTAGGAATTATTTCTTGAATGTGTTAAGACATAAGATAACACCAATCGCCCAAAAACTTATTATTGCCTTAGTTGGGTAGAATTAGGTGTTGGACTTTGAGTTATACCAAAGAACAAGCAGGAAGGTTTGAGTTGCACTTATAAGCAACTTGCTTAGTGGAATGCTCTAGTGAAAATGATAGAGAAGTGGACGTAGGTAAGGACTTTTGTTGAACCTTTATAAATCTTTGAGTATCCTTTTTCTTCTCTTTACTTTTTTTTTGATTATGTCTTTATCTTTTAAATTTTATAAAATTTTCCATAACTAGTATTCATCCCCTCTCGAAGGCTCTTTGAGATAATATGTGGTATCAAGCAAGATCTCTTTGATCAAGTTATAATACAAAAGCACAGACAATGACAAGCTAAGAAGAATCACTATCCATCCATAAGCCCCATTCTTTGAAAGAGATGACTATGGCTATTGAATAAATGGAATGTAGATATTCTTTGATAGTGAGATTATAGACTTATAGGACATTATGGAAGAAGTGACAAAAGTTTTATTTAAGCAACTTGTGTTAAACGTTATAGGTTTTAATTATTATTTTGATGATTACAATCAAAGTGTTATGCTATTTAACAGTTATGCAAAAATTCAAGTTTGACCTTATAGGCTCCTCATCGTATAGCTCAAGTACTTTAAGAAAGTTTTGGAAGGGTTCCCAACTTCTCGAAGAAACAAAATTCATTTTAACTAAGTCATGGAGTTAAGAATTTGGAAAAAGTGCTACAAATGATGGTGGCCCTTTTGCTAATGACCGTTGAATGCACAACGATGAATATTAAAGAGCACTAATCATTAAGCGTATAATAATTACTAACATAAGAATGAATGAAAAACAAAAGGACCTTAGATTGGAAAACCCATAAGTTATTGCATAAGATCTTTCTACAACCCTAGCTTTGAGGGTTTTTGTTCATAATAAAAGAAAGAAAAGAAGAAAGAATAATCAATTTATAAGTAAAAGAAACCATGGACTCCTTCTTTAAGCTCTTTGATTAGTTGTAGCTTCCTCTTCAAAGTCTCTTAGCCTTTGATCCGTGGATTGCTCTTTGATCTTGTATTACTCATTTTTCAAGTTTTTGGATGGTTATTTGTTGCCTACATTTTAGGTTTTTGCCTTTTTAAATAGTGCTATAGAGGTGTTAATAAAGTATAAAGCTTGGAGGCTTTTAAAAGGAAAAGTTTTGAGAGGTTTTAGAAATCTTATGTCTTTTTTTTTCTTGAGGCGTACAACCAAGAGTGTGGTCGTGTTCCTTCTTAGCAAATATAGGTATAGTGTTAGGCTTAATTTGTGTATAGATATTTAACGAGTTTGAGCTTAATTTGATGTTAATCTATGCTTCAATTAAGTTATTTGGAGTTAAATTGTGTTATTCCTCACATTTAGAAGTTTTGTAGGTGCTTTATTTAGTTTGGACCGAATTAAGACTAAACAAGCATGGATAGCAATTTCAGGGACTAAGCTAGGCATTTGGACATGTAAGGGGAACAAGCTATTTGTTAGACTAGGTTGGTCAAACCTAAGTTAAAGGCCTCTTTTGATCTTGACCATAAAGATTGATAGGCACTAATATTCTGTTTAAGTGTGGTTTTTGCAGTTTATAAGTTTGGTTTCCATTGAAGTTAGATGGAAGTCTAAATCTCTAACTTTGAGTATCGCGGTCAAGATCTTCTAATTCACAACCATGACCTTACAACAAGGATGGATGAAGTTAGGCCATAAGACTTTGCAAAGAAAATCACAGCCACAATCCAGTCGAGGGAAACTTAAAAGACATACAGAGAGATTCATAGTGGTGTTCACGACTAGAGTTGCGATCACAAATTTCATAATTGAAAGGAGGGAACTGAGTCTGCAACCATATTATGCTAAGTGTTTAAGGCAACTATTGAAATATCAAAATTCGTAAAGGCGAAGCATTTGTCATGACTACGACCCAAGAAAATGTTTTTCTCTTCACCAAATAGAAAATTTACGATCTTTGTCGTTGCAAAAAAGGATATCAATCGCGACTGCTACTTTTAATTGGTTAGTCAAACACAATGACTATATTTCTTAGCGCACCAATGGCAGAAGGACACATGGACTAGCTTTAACATAAAACGAGTATCTCTACCGTGATTTTAGTCTTTCTAATACAAATTGGAAAATCGCGATCGTGAAACGCAATCGCGACTTCAGTATGATAAGCATTTAATTCAAAATTTGTCTAGTTTGCCTTAGAGATTTAGGTGTAGTTTATGAGTAACATTTCTTTGGTGGTTGTTCCCTATAAATACTTTACCAAACATATATGAATGCAAGAGAATTTCATTTATTATAGCCAAACTCTTGTAAATTTTCTTCATAACTTCCTATTCTTTGATTATGAGTTCTTAATTATTGGTATAAGCATTAAACACCATTGTAATTGGGTTGAGAGTTAGCCTAGCCATCAAAACTCTTGTAATAGGTTAAAGTGTGAGCATGTGTAAAACACTTGAGTAAGGTTTTATGTGAGCCTTGAAACACAAAGTGTAGGTTTGTGTGCGACCTATAAAACATATTGTAAACTTTAATGTGAGCTTAGAAACACCATTTAAGTTAAGTGAAATACCTAATTGTGAAGAATTGGGGAGTGGACATAGGGTTTGTTAACACCTGAACCAGTATAAATACCTTGTGTTCTTTCTCTCTTCCTTTTCTCAATTCTCTAAACTCCTTACCTTACCTCCAAAGTTTTTAATCTTCCATCAATTCAACCCCTCTTTTTAGTGCACTAGGGCCAAACAAGTGATATAAAAACATCATCTCATTTTAAGGTTTAATAACATGAGAAAAGATCATGGTACAAGAAGGAATCCATACCCATCTCAAGCCATATTTCGATGGATCTGACTATACTCATTGGAAGTTTAAGATGGAAATATGCTTAGACAGTGATGTTGTGGATCTTTAGGACATCATATCAAAAGAGTTGAAGCCACCTATTAAGATGGTGGATGGAAGTGAATAATTGATCATAAGAGAAGAATGGGTTGAAGCTCATAGAAGATCTAATGGAAGGAACAAGAGAGCTATGACAATCATTCTTAGTTCTCTATCAAGAGAAGAAATAGGAAAGGTCCAACATTACCTCACAGCTCATGGGATATGAAAGGCCTTGGAAAACTACCATGAAGGCACCACTTTAGTGAAGTCCAATAGGTTAAAGATGCATATGACCTAATAGGAGCTGTTTATGATAAAGAAGAATGGAAACATCGCAAATGTGATGAATATGCTCCTTTCGATTGTCACAAACATGAAGAAATTTGGAAGGATTCTCACCAATCATAAGGTGAACAAAAAAATTCTTAAATCTTTACCTCTTGAGAAGTTTGGTGCTAGGGTTATAGCATCTAAGAGTCAAATCTAGAGATTGAAAAGGTACAAACTGATGTTCTCATAGGCAAGCTTCTGACTCATGAGCTAGCTTTGAAGAAGGATGAAGAAATGAAGAAGATGAGAGGGCAAGGAGACAAATCAAAAAAATTAGAAAAAAAGACATTAGCTCTCAAATCTTCATCAAAAGAAAAAGGAATCGAGGTTGTTTCTAGTAAGGAAGATAGTAATAAAGAGGAAGAAGAGCTAGCCATGCTGTCAAGAAGAATAAAAGAACTGATAAGGAGAATAAAAGAAAAAAGAAACTTTAAGAAATCAACTCTAAAAATCAAGAAAAGATTGGGTGAAGTTACATGCCATGAATATAGCAAACAAGGCCACATCAAGTATGACTGCGCTAAATTAAAGAAGAAGAAAGGGGACAAAGAGAAGAGGAAGAGCTTTAAAGCAACTTGGGATGACAACTGAAGTGAAGAGGATGAAGAAAAGGAAGTTGCAAACTTGTGCTTCATGGCATAAGATGATTCTTCAAATGAGGTAAGCTCTTCACCCTATTTTTATGAAGAATATGATGAGTTAGATGATGTAGATGATGAGCTTTAAAAGCTCTCACTTTGAAATGATAAATACAAGTTATAATTGAAATCTTACAAGAAAAAATGCTCCAAACTAAAGGATAAATTTGAATCCTTGAATAATCTTGTAAGTGAATTGAGGACTTCAAATGAAGAACTCAAGAAATCTATTGAGTCTTTCTAAAGCATCTTCTTCCCTAAACTCCTTGAAAAAGGAGAATGATTCTTTAAAGGGTGAAGTAATAGAACTTAGAAATTCCATATCTAAGTTTCACAAGGGAAAAGAAGCTTTGGATACACTTATTGTATCTTAAAGACCTCATTTGGTTAGACACGATCTAGGTTTCAATAGAGCCTATTCATCTATATCTTCACTTATAACCTTCATTAGAGCCTCAACACCTTAAACATCCTGTTGGCCTAGTGCATTAAGAAGGGGGAGAGGGGGGTTGAATTGGTGGCTATTTTAAAATTAAGAAGGTGAGTTCAAGTGTTTTGAAAGTGAAGAAGAAGATGAAAAGAAAAAAAAAAACAAAGGTTCATAGTGGTTCAAATATTAACAAATCCTACATCCACTCGCCAATTCTTCACAATTACATATTTCAATTCACTAAACTGGTGTTTCCAAACTCATACCAAACTTCTACAACTTGTGTTTATGGCTCACACAACAACCTTACAACTTAGTATTTTCTAGGCTCACATAACAACCTCTCTCAAGTGTTTATGTAGGCTCACACTTCAACCTCTTACAAGGGTTTTGAATCAAGGCTAACTCTCAACCTCTTACAATGTTGTTTATTGCACACACCTAATAATTAATAAAATATAAATGAGAATGAAAGAATGAGTAGCAAATTTGTAAGTGTTTTGTTACAAATTAATGAATTCTCTTACATTTACATATGTTTGGTGGAGTATTTATAGCCCACATTGACCAACGAGACGTTACTCTAAAACTATCAAAAATCTCCAAGTTGTGCTAGACAGATTTGGCATTAAATGCTTGTTAGGTGAAAACCGTTGTCGCTACTACCATTTCGCAATTGCGAAATTCTAATTTGCACTGAAGAACTAGAAATCATGGCAGAGAACCCCATCCTGTGTCTAATGGCTAGTCCACATATCAGTTGCTCATTGGTTGTCTAAGAAATGTATCTGTTGTGTACTCCTGCTTTTTAAAAGTCATGGTTGCGAGTTGTCTTTTCCTTGGGTGCAACTGAGATTGCAAATTTCTCCATTTAAAGAGGAAATTACATCTTCTTAAGTTGTGGTCGTGACCATAAATTTGCCCTCGCGATTTTTGATCTTCAACAGGTACCTTGGACACTTGGCATGTTGTGGCTGTGACTTTAGTTCCCTTCTTTGTCACTATGAAAGTCGCAGTCGTGAACCAGACACGATACACATTGCAAATTCCTTTATGACTTAAGCTCACTTTCTTCGGCTAGGTCGCTGCTGCGAATTCGCCCGCGAATTCCTCTGGCCTAGCTTCATCCATCCTTATGACTGATTCACGATTGAGATTTAGGATAAACAAACTGCAAATTTGGATGAACTTTTCAAGGTTAAAGATTTTAAATTTCATCCAACTTTCAATGAAAAAACTAACTTAGAATTTGCAAAACAACACTTAATAAAAGTATTAGAATTGATCAATCTCTATTGCTAAGATCAAAAGAGGTTCATGACTTAGGTTTAACCAACCTAGTCTAATAATCTCCCCCTTTTTAGATTTTGACAACTTAGATTAATCTTATGGACAGTCAAATGCATGAGTTGTGAAGTTAGGATGGTTAATGATGAAATGATCAATGAATGCTTAAAGAAATTCTAATCAATGATCAAAGAAATTCTAAGTGCTAAAAAAAAATGCTCCCTCTCAACTTATGCTTTTCTCTACGAAACAGTTTTCTCCATACAATTCTCTCCCCCTTTGGCAAGATCAAAAAGAGAGTAAATGGAGAAGATCAAATAAAATGCATAAAGATTAGATAAAGTGATCATAAGGAGCAAATATTAACTCATAGAATCATAAAAATTGCAATCACATATAGCAAATATCAATCACATAGCATAGGAAACAAATAATTACAAAATTAAACACTTTTATTTATTTATTAACTGTCGGATCAACAATTATTCATCAAATATTTAAATAAAGAAAAGAAAATAAACTGATCAAGAAGATTGGAGAACTGTCATCATCTCTAGAATCATCTTGGTCTTCATTGTCTCCTCCTCCTTCAGCTTCGTCTCCATCATCAACCGCTTAGTTGTCTTCCTCCTCCGATGTGTCTTCATAATAGTCAAAATTTGAAAGATGATAGGGAGAAGCACCCATTTTCTCTTGTAGGTCCACCAGATCACTATGTAGGTAGGAGAGAAGGAGAAATCTTCTCTTCAACATCCTCATCACCTTATCTAACTTTCAGTTGATGGTGGCAAGAGATATTTTGGTCTTAGATTTTGGTTGAAGAGGTGGGACTTGTATTGCTCCTTATTCAATGACAAACCTTTTTCTTTGGAAGCTTAGGATGTTTCTAGCTTCTTGGCCCTAAAGCACCCAAAGTGTTGGCATAGAAATTTGGGTGAATGGCTTTGGCATTAATAAGGTAGGTGAGGTCCAGAAAATTTTATAAGGGAATGAGTTTCTTTGTAAGGAATTTTTCATTTTCCTCATTGAGAGCACCAACATATCTGTAAATAATAGTCACATGGGAAGGAAGGAGAAATTGACTCTTAGGTTTAGTGCTCATGTGAATCAATTGATCCACAAGATAGCGACTAGGTTGGATGAGCTTATTTTTAACAAGATGAAAAAAGAAAGCAAGGTCCTTTTGGGATACCTTTTCGTTACCATCACCCCTAGCATTAATGTAGAAGTTGATGATATGATGAAACAACCAAAAAAGGAAGGGTTTTGATGTATTTGGATAAGTAGGTTTTGGGATCATGTTTGGTCTCAATAGAAACTTTGGACCAAAACTCAGAGTAAATGACATCAAGTGCGGAGATAATGAATGAAATGCTATCTCTAACTTGAAGATTGAAAAGGTTGGATAATTGTTTGAAAGTTATAAAGTAAGGATCTCCAAATGCATGAAAAACTAACCCATACTGTCTGGTGCAGGATTCAGCTTTGCGGCTTAGAGTCATAGTGCACATTAGCTCTCTCATGATTTCTTTATATCTGGGCTCATCCTGATAAATGAATTTGTTCCATCCCAAATTGGAGTGAAACATGTGGATCTCATCTTTGATCCCCAGATTCTAGAAGAAAAGTAGAAGGGATTTTTTTTTGAAGGATGAACTTGGATGCATTAGCCTTGTAGCGATCCTTTTCCTCTTTTGTAATCCTTTTCATCTGATTAGGGCTAGTGGTCCAGAAGGTTAGGCTACTACTTTGCCCTTTTTTGCTCTTGGGCCTTCTTAGGAGCCATTGGAGAAGTTAGCAACTTTTGAGATATTTGAGAGTAGGAAAGAAGAAAGATTGATTTAGTGTAGGAAGTGGTGATGAAAGTCACTATTTATGAGGTTTATATATGCATAGAAAAGGTGTATAAATGGCTAGAAACAACTAGAATGTGAATAATGAAAGGTTGGAAATGGTTGGTAGTTAAATTAAATTAATGTAAGGCAGTTACTAGAATTCACGATCGCGAATTACCAGTTGCGACCACTAATTTTGAAATATATGAGAAACAAACAAAAAAATCCTTGGGAATTAGTGTGTACAATGGTTAGAAATTTGAATTTTGATTGAATTCACGTTGGAAAGCAAAATTCGCAATCGCAAATTGATAATTGTTAGCTGGGTAAAATGAACCTATAATTCGCGATCGTGAGTTATGTCATAATTGCATTCCCGATTCTCTCTTAATGAAGTTCAACCTTTCTTCATTGAGAGGTTTAGTGAAAATATCCGCAAGTTGATGATTTATGTCTATATATAACATAAGATCACCATTTTGGACATGATCTCTAAGAAAATGATGTCTAATATCTATATGTTAGCTCCTAGAATGTTGGATAGGATTCTTAGAGAGATTAATTGCACTTGTGTTGTCATATTTAATGGGAATGTAATCAATAGCCTTGCAGTAATCCTTCAATTATTGTTTCATCCAAAGTAATCGGGTGCAACAACAACCCATAGCTACATACTCAGCTTCGACGGTGGATAAGGCAACTGAAACTTGCTTCTTGATAAACCAAGACACTAAACATTCTTCTATAAATTGGCAAGTTCCAGAAGTGCTCTTCCTATCTAAAAGACTACTGACATAATCTGCATCCGAGTAACCTATGAGACTAAAAGATGTCTTATGTTTATGTGATTGCTTCTTGAATTTTGGATGGGATTCTTTAAAAGATTTATTAAACTTGTGTTTTCACATTTAATGTGAATATGGTCAACAAATTTGACATGGATGGATGCAAAGTAACAAAAAACCCATGAGTGGTACCATTAAATTGGACAAAGATGAATCGGGTAAGACAATTGAAGAAAAGAGATATTGAGGTATAATCGGTTCTCTACTCTATCTTACTGCTTCTAGACCTGATATTATGTTTACTGTATGTATGTGTGCTAGA
>CATIWR010175677.1:0-22940 GCA_949677035.1 Omphalea diandra
TGCCCTAATTAGCAGATATAAACTTATTATAATAATATAAAATCATGGTGCTTCATTTCCATTGGTTGGAAGGTCACTTTTCCTCTTTTAGTCCCTCTTCTTCACTCCTTAAGCACCTTCATCCATCTCTTAATCCCTAAATTCTCCTTATACTTTTAATTAAGCTCTAAAACACCATTATTTATGATACTATAACATGCACACAACATAAACAATTTGCCATGCAACTATACAAACACTACATATATGTTCAAGTGTCCCAAATATAACGGTGCAAGTGTCATTGTCATGCTTATATAAATCGCATAACTAAATGATCATTTATCCAATGCATATGTTCATATGGGATTTCATATCATTTATGCAATGAATATGTTCATGTGATAATGCTAATGAATGTGGATAGGGATGTTACACCAACCCGATTTTATTCCAAGATGTCCTAATGATAAAAAAGAGAGGGCATTAAATGGAGAAAAAAAAGATTTTTATAATTTATCCTTAGTAAGAAAGGGCTTTGCAGACTAATAAGCGGTTTGTATAACATTCTAGGTGGTTTGTGCATAACACTATAGGTTTGTATAGCCAACTTAGACTGAGTTTTTGATAAAAATAAGAAAAATAAAGGAGAAGAAGAAGAGGGGGTTTCTAGAAGAACTATGATGCCTTTTCTTATTGTTTTGCCCTCAAAGGCACTATGACTTAATTTTATCCTCTAAAATATAATATATGTTCATAAATGAGATTCACAAAACTTATAGAATAACCTTAGATTTTTGTGTGAATGCCTTTCTGTGTTTGTATATTATTTATGATGAAAATTTGGCATAATTTTGTTAGGTTTTTTTTTCCAAGTCTCTCTATTGTCTTTAAAATGGAGGTTACTTATAGAGAAAGGTGGTGCATTAGAGTTGGAATAGCTCTGGTTTTATTTTATCTTTGACCCATAATAGACAAGAGCAAAGAATGTTCTAAAATTAGGATTTCAAAGTTATTTGTACAACCCTCTTTGTTTATTATGCATCCAAATGATTAATAAGGGTTCAGGTTCCAAAACCTTTTGTTGGCTTGGGTTTCAACCTTGGCTATATAGCCAAGTGGTGGTGGCTGGGTGATTTTTTAATTTGGGGTTTATTAGGATTTAGACTTGGCTTGGGCTTGATCTAAGGCTTCCTTAAGCTTTGATCTTTTCATTTGCAACTTCCCGTTGTATTATTGAGGAATAAATCTAATAGTTTTCATCATTGGGCTTGCATCCTCAGGCCTAAAATCTGATGCTCAAAGTTTGGCTCCTATTTTTTAAGGCTTGGAAAATAATATATGAGAAATGATCATTTGAATAAGACTTAATAAAGCCATGCAAAAATGTAAACACTAGAAAGGATATGATTCTTTAGCAACTTCTTAAGCAGGTACTATAGTCCTTGAAGTGTCTTAGTAGCTTTTCCAATAGGTACTAAGTTGGTTCTGACATCTCTCTAGTACGGACCAAAGTGAATTATATGTTTCCAACAGCTTTCTAGTAGGTACTGGGTGTCCTAGTAGCTTTCCAATAGGTACTGAGGGTCTTAATAACTCTTTAGCAAGTACTGAGGTTATCCAACTACTTTTTAGTAGATACCAATATTATTTTCATGTCTATAAAAGACTTCTTATAGCTACTAATGTTCTTAAATATGCTTTCAACATTCTATCCATTTTGATAAGGGGATATAGTTTGAGAATTCCTTATTATAGTTAGGGGTGTAATTGGTATATCGCGAATACCGATACCGCCAAAACCGAAATCGGAAAACTATAATACCGATACCTATACCGTATACCACGAAAACCACCAAAATCGATACCGCTAAAATTATGCGGTATTCGCGGTATACCGATGCCGATACCAAAAAATGTAGCAAAATTGAGTATTTTCAATGATTTTAATAAGTAGTAATCAAATATTATTATATGAAGTTAAAAAAATATAATAATTAGAATAAATTAGATAAAATTGAGTATTTTTTGTATTTTTTAAAATTTGAATTAATTAGAACATGTGCAATATGTGATTTTTTTTTAGTTTTATGTCTGATTAAATATGGACCATTGATTTAAAATTAAAAAGTTCTTTTAGTAAACTTCACTATTCATATTGATCTCTGCTTCAATCATGAACATGTTATTTTCATTTGGATGTGGTACATGCCATCTAACATCGTTGTTTTTTGACAATTTGATTTTATTATCACTGTGAACCAAAATTTTATTTAACTTATTTTATCCTCAGAGACAGAGTTAAGAATTAATCATTTTCATAATGAAAACTAATTTTAAATATATTATTAATGTATTTATATTATTATCACATATATCTTTAAAACCTAACAATAATGAAATTAACAAAATTAACAAAATTACAATAGTCAGTATCAATATTCAGTATTAACAAAATTTAAACCTAACAATATTCAGTATATAAAATATGCTCAGTTCAAATTATTCAGAATTAACAAAATGTTCAGTATATAAAATATTACAATAATCAGTATTAGTATTCAATATTCATGATACTCAGTTCATCAAAATTATGCTCAGTCAAATTGTACCCAGTTTCCAACAAGAATCATGGATACTCAGTATCAATAAATCAACAAAATTACAGAAAATGTACATTCCACCTACAAAATGTACATTTCACTTACCAGAAAATGTACATTCCACTTAATAGAAATGTACATTTCAAATTAAAACTGTTTCTCTGGCAGTATACCACGAAATCAAAACCAAAAACCGAAACCAATACCGAAAACCAAAAAATCTCAAACATTAATACCGAAAATATTTGGTTTGTAACGGTTCTGATTTCGGTTTGATTTGATGGTTCGATTTTGGCGGTATACCGATTCAAAACTGCCAAACTTTCACCCCTAATTACAGTAGTTTTGTGTTATAATTGTACTTCTGGTGTTCCAAGAGATTATCCTTTGTCATAAAAGTCCTTCTGGCTTTCTTGGGCATGAACTTCCTTTTGGATGGTTATTTTGAGGTTGAAATTGTTTGGGTAGATGTTGGTGGTGAGTCTTTGGTTAGGATAGCTTTTGCAATGCAAATTTTACTTTGGAGGTCTTTTTGACATCTGTAGGGAGTGAATTTTGGTATTTTCAAGATAATTCTATAATTTGATGCATAATTTAGAGGTTGGAATTACTTTTTGAAGTTTTAAAGAGGTCAAGGGTAGTTTGGTCCTTTTTATTATGGATCTCCTTTCCTTCTTTTTTTCTTCTTTATTTCTTCTATAAGGCTTTTGTGGTCTATACAGACAAGGGCCTCGTCCATACACCCCGCTTGATGGATAGGTTTATGAAGCATGGTGTGGTAGTGTAAATTTGTGATACAGAGGGGCATTAGTTGTATGTACAGACAAGGTTTGTCTGTATAGACCCACCCTCTAATATAAGGGTTGTAGTTAGGCCTAAACCTTATTGTGCTATTTCTTCATCTTCTCTATTTTTTATATCTCTAGCAAATCCTCTGGACTAGATCTAGGCTTCCTTTTGCTTTTTAGAGTGATGGCTGAGTTTGATGACATGATGTTTAATGTTGCTGTCGATTTCCTTGAGGGTAAGGTTGTCGTTTATGAAGCACTATGGCAACTAAAGGCTGCTTGAAGCTCTGACTCAACTTCTTCCTTACACATGTCTTACCCAAGATCGTGCCAAATGGCTTAGAGTCGACTTAAGAGATGTCAATGTTTTATGACCTGTACTTTCATATGGCCCGGCGGCTTCGAGCGTAGTAGGTCCTTTTTTATTATTTTCAATTCATTTATTTTTCTATTCTTTTGCCTTTACCTTCGAGTTTTAAGCAACGTCCCAAAATTATATTCTATATGCCAATCATTAGGTTAGTTTCTATTCTTAGAACTAGTTAGAATGCTTACCTTTTTAAATTTCAAAATCTATTTATTGATGATCAATCAATTTGTTGTCTTAATTTAGATTTTATGTCAATTTCTTTGAAATTTGTGTATAAATTACCTAAATTAATTTATAGAATAACCATAAAAAAATAAAATGCATACCTGTAAAGTCAGATAATTTTATTTTTATTTTTTTACAAATTTCTATTGAGATTTGAATTGAATTGTGCCTATTTTGTGAACTTCATGTGCATAATTCCTAAACCAAACTTATAATTTTAGTGAAATTTTTTAGGGATAATTAATTTTCATAATTTTCTCAAAATTTCTCAAATTGCTTATTGTTGTACTTGGCAATTATACTTTATATATCGATTGTTTCATGCTTTCTAGTCCTTTGAACACCTACATACAAAGAACGTTGAAACTCATTATTATTAGACATAAAGTTATACACTTTGCATACATGAGACTAGTAATTTGATCTTTTTATTTTGTGCTTATTGGCTCCAGCGATGTTATCCTTCAATTTGCATGCCTAATTTACAAACTTTCTTATTGTTTTAGTCATTTTTTATTATTATTGCTTTTATTTTGATTTCTTTATTCTAACCCCATTATTTATTATTTTTGGGCTACTAACTGTTAATTTCCCTCTTTCTTTCCATGATTGTGCTTATTTGTATGCTTTTGTGTCTTATCCATGCTAACGCTTGTGTGATTTGTAAGAGACAATCTAATGCCTGACCCAAGAATTGCGGGAGACATAGCAGCAGTTGGTGGAGGCAGAAGCCCAAATAGGGTGGATGGAGTCAAAAGGTTACGTTGCCACTTTAGAGGAAGGGAAGAAGGATTGAGCCATCTAGGACTATTCCAGTTTATAGGATTTTTCTTTTTATTCTTCTTTACACTTTATTGAATATATTGGTACTATGGATGATTTTTGATGCTGTTGGATGGTTATTTGGGTGATTTTAAAAGCCTATTTTTAGGTCTTTGATTGAACAATTATGACTTTTTAGCACATTTCTAGAAGTTTTTTTGCTAAATTTTGATATTTTTCTTAAAGATAGATGTTTGATTTTAATTTTAGCACTCAGTTTATGTTCTGAATCATGTTTTTACAATTTTCACTTATTTATAAGTATATGTGTCTCTGAGAATAGGTACAAAGTTCAAATGCTTAAAATATGGAGAAGAATAGGCTTAAAAGTTTATAGAAAAAGTTATCTATATAGACTAGTAATGGTCTATATAGATAGCTTGAGCAGTCTATATAGACGTGTATAGCTGTTCATAATTGTTAAACAACATTCAACTTATTTTTCTTCTATAAATACCTCATCCTTGATTTTCACACCTAGATCTATTATTTTTATGTTTTCTACTATGGCCAAAGCATTTTTGAAGTCACTCCTACCTTAGAGTTGGTCTGATATGCCTTGGGTGCATTTTAAAACTCTTTATTACCTCTCTTTTATTTGATTCAACTTAGACTTCTTTTAAGCAACTTATGAATTATAGAATCCTGCTATCCACTTTTTTCATTTTGGAGATGTTTAGATCTACCCATTGTTAGAGGAAATTAGTGCCATCCTTGATTGTCAAATCACAAGTGTTGATAAGATTACTTTGTCATGTTTGAATTATCCATATATATGGAAGACGTTAGAATTGTTTGACTTGTGCCATGATTAAGTACCCTTTATACTTTGGGCAATGATAAGATTCTCACATTCCCTTTTCTTGTTCTCCACCCTTCTAGAGGTCTTTCTTGGGCAATGTAGGCTCATATTCTAGTAATTATCTTGATGGGGGGAATTTCTGCTATGTAGGGGAGATGGAGATTAACATGCAGGTGTTGCCTATCATTAAAGAAATAAAACTCGAGAAAACTCTAGCCTCGACAATCCTTGGTGAGACATTGTGGGCTTGGATAAGGTGTCTCTCAACATCAATGATTTTTTCTCTAGAAGCTTGATGTTTCTTTAGGTATAGATTTCAACGACAACTTTCTTTTTATTGTATTCTATTTTATTTTCTTCATTTTTATTTTTATTTTTATTGTCTTAACTTTTACTTGGATCTCCTTTGCGGGTTTTTAATCCAAGGGACTACTCATTTTGTCTTAGGGCACCCTTTAGGGTTTTATACTAAGTAGCTCTATTTCCCATAATACTATTCAAATTGACATTTGTCAAGGTCTGTTGCCATTAGGATAGAATGGACTGAATAGCTATCTCACATTACCGATACTGACATCCATTGGATTTATCCCTAGTGAAGGTTAATCAGAGTTACCTTAGGGCCTATGAAAATTATGTAATCATTCTTGCTCTATCATCTAGTACCTTTTATACTCTAGCTATAGTCCATCATCAATTTAGCGCTACCCAAGATATTGTAGGCTTTCTTCCTTTTTCCATATTGTTTTTGAGGCTTGATTGCATGGGAATTAGAAATATAGGTCTGTGATTTCACTAAACATCCACAACAATAATGATCATATGGAAAATAAGCTTCTATACTTCATTTAGCTTAAAGGAATGTTCGATAACATTTTCTTTCATTATGCAAATGTATATACTTTTGATTTTATGCTTACCATGAATCGTTATAATTTGCATATCATATATTAATTAAATGCATGATCATGACTTTTAATAATGGCATATTGGATCATCTGATTGCCTTGTTTAATGCCTTTGGCTTGTTAGCTCCATGTTCTTCATCCTTACCCCTTTTTTGGTTATTGACCCCTTGTTCTATCACTCTATGGTAGTTTTCCTCAAAGGTCATCTGCACTCTCATAACTTTTGCTTTACTGACTACATATGTATTTTTTGTGTCCTAACTTTTACCTAAGCCACCCTTTCGATTTTTTGACTTAGTGAACTTTCTTTTTCTCTTTGTTTCCTTTTTTTTTTTTTGGCCTAAGTTGCCCTTTAGGTTTTTAACTTATTAGACTCACTTTACTTTTATAATAAACTCATACGAAGTACTTTTTTAGCCTATCCAAGTTTGTTAGTTCAAAGAATTCAATCCCATTTATATCTGACAACTTCACAACATCGCCTTAACAAATCGGCCTGCACTTTCTCTGAAGGTCTTGAACTTATGGTTAGATTACCTTTAACACTAAATCACATACTCTTAGTATGCTTACATAAACTCTTTTATCAATTGCACATGCCATCCTAGCTTGGTACAGTTAGATATGATAAAGATTCTTTAACCTTTTCTCATCTAATAGAGTCAATCAAACCTATTCTTACCCATTAGTACTCATGAGTTTTTATCTGAACTAATACACTTAAAGATTTCAACTCCATCTCAATCATTAATACTTCCTCCATTCCATATAATAAGAAGTACAAAATCATTTTCAATAACATTCTAGCCGACGTTCAGTGCCCCTATAATGTGAAAAATAATTTATTTAACCAATCCTTATAAGTTTCCACCATCTTGGCAAGGATTTTTCTAACATTCTTGTTAGCTACCTGAATCACTCCATTTGCTTATGGTTGGTAAGGTAATAACTTATGATGGGCCACCCTATACCTTTTGAAGATTACCTTGTCCTTAGTTTGAAAGTGAACACCATTATCTATGACGATATGGTGTGGCATGTCATAATAGTAAATGAGATTCTTTTCTATAAATTGAGCCATCTATTTTGCACCCAACTTATTGAAAGACTCAACTTCCACCTATTTTGAAAAATAATCCATTGTTACATAATGTACTTATGTCCCTTTATAAAAACTGGCTTAATTTCTCCAATCACATTATTACCCTAAGCTATAAATGGTCATGGTGGAATCAAGTTTTGTAACTCCATCGAAGGCAAATGATTGAGGCTGTCATGAACTTGACATTTATGATAATTTTAGGCAATTCAAGTGTAATCCTATTCTATAGTGGTGTAGTAATAAATCATCCTTAAAATTTTCCTTGTCAAGGCTTTCCCATTCATGTGGGGACTATAAATCCTTATGCGTACCTCTTTCATAGTCTTGCTCGCTTCTTTTTCCATTAGGCATCTCAAATGAACTCCATTTAGCATTTGCTTATACACCATGCCATCATAAATTATGAACTATGATGCTAGCCTTTAAATTACATCTTTGTCTTTACTTTTAGCCTCTTTGGGGTACTCTCAACTTTCCAAATCTCTCTGAATGTTATACTAAGGATGATTTTCCACAAATAAATGTATCACTCTCTTATCAAAATAGTATGGCATTGTAGATCTAACATGATCAATGGATTTATCTATTACTCATAGCCCCTCATCTAGGAATTAGGGGAGTTCAACTTCTCCATCCATAAGTTGTTGTTGAACCAAATATTTTGTAACTACTTGATTCTTAATGACCTTCGTGGTTATGTACTTTATACTAAACTCTGTCAAAAGTGTCAACCTTCATGCTAGTTTTCTAATCAAGGAAGGGGCCTCGTGCAGATACTTGACTGAGTCCAGCTTTGGAACCACTTCAATGTAGTTTGAATAGATATAGTGACTTAACTTCTTTGTGGCCTATATTAGTGCCAGGCATGTCTTCTCTATCTAATTGTGCTTATCCTTATAAAGGAGCAATTTCTTATTGCGATAATACACAACATGTTTATTCCATGTCTCATCTTTCTATAGTAGTATTTCCCCCTATAAAATCTCTTTTATCGTCAAATATAAAATTAATGGATTCTTGGTTTTAGGGGGTTTCAGCATTAGTGGGTTGTTGAGATATTCTTTTGTATTTTTAAAGGCCTTTTGACACTATTCATTTCACTTCATTGGTTGGTTCTTCCTTAATAACTTGAAGGTTGGCTCATAGAGGGGAGTGAGTTTAAATATGAACCTGTTGTTGTATTGAAGATGACCTAAGAAATCTTCAACTTCCTTCTCTATCTTTGGCATAGCCATATCTTTAATAGGATTCCCCTTATTTGGATCCACGTTGATACCCTTTTCACTCACTACATGTATAAATAATTTACCAAATGTGACCCTGAATAATCACTTCATAGGATTTTAGCCTCAAGTTGTATTGGTCAACTCTCTTTAAGAACTTTTTTAAAGTTTTAAAGTGTCCTTCCCTTGTCTCATACTTTACCATTATATCATCTATATACACTTCTACTTCTTTGTGGATCAAATCATGAAATAAAGTAGCCAATGGTATGTTGCTCCCACATTCTTCAAACCAAACAATATCACCTTGTAACAATACCTTCGCTACTCTATAATGAAAGTTGTCTTTACCTTATCTGTGATTGCTATGAGGATCTTATTGTAACTTGAAAATCCATTTGTAAAGGAACACATAATACATGCTGCAATATTATCTACTAAAATATTAGTGTGGGGCAAAAGGAAATCATCTTTAGGGAAAGCCTTGTTCAAGTCCCTGTAATCCATACACATCCTCACTTTCTCAGCCTTTTTTGGCATTAGCACTATATTACTTAGCCACTCATGGTAGTTAACTATTTTAAGAATTTAGAATTCAACTGCTTTGCCACCTTTTCCTTCACCAATTGGGGTCTTTTCCTTTTTGAGTTTTGTTTGATTGGCCTTATATATAGGTATGTCAAAATCCTTTGCTCAAGTATCCATTGATCAACCCGACATATCCTTAAGCAAAGACCCTTTAATATTTCTTGAGTAGTTATTCAAACTTCCTCTATTCCTTTGATGTGATATCACAAGCAATGAGCAAGATTTTTAAATTTTCTTATGTGCCAATATTAAAAGTAGTGGTATGCATAGAATTGATATTAAATTTTCTCATGAAATGATGCATGCTATGCCCATTACTATTAGGGAACACATCAAACAAGTAGGCAAACTCATCATTCATTATCTTAAACTTAGAAATAAATACATCATGATCCTCAAAGTGGCTAGAGACAAGAACATTAGAGACACCAGGAAGAAAGGCTCTTCTAGTGGATTGGCAAAAGTCCCTTGAACATTGGTCTTCTCCTCTTCCTCAGCTTTCTTCTCATCAGTTGCCTAATGAGAATCATTCAAGTATTGACCTATTTAGAGCTCACTTCCTTCTTAACTTTTGTGTCAGCTATGGCTTTCACCATTTCCTCAAAATCCCATTTCATTTGATTGTCCCTCAGTTCAATCTTTATAAAGCTCTCTTAAAGTGCCATCCCATCTAACTTTGCCTATTCAACTTCAGATGTTTGACTCTATTTTTCATCACCATTACCTACATCTTCAATGGAACTTATAATCATGTCCTCAATGTCTGCCAGGATCATTTCCATATACATCCCTTTAGTAAATTTTTATGGCTTAGTATACTCTCATTTTAGATTTACAAGGGGTGAGTCTCGATTTACAATTCTAGATTGGTTCTTCTTGAGATCTTCACCTATGTTTGAGAAGTGCATATCCTCTAAATACTGTTGGTGCTCTTCATAAAAAATTTTCCATTTTTCATGTTATGGCTAAGTAGTTTGAGGACCATATAGAATTGCAGATTATCCTGATTATTGAGTATCCCTTGTCTCTCAAACCTGCTTAACTTTATTCTTTTTTTTTTCTTTTTCTTGCTTTCCTTATCATATGAGTCCTAGTAATTTAGATATCTTGCTTTCCTAATTTATGTGTGAAGGAGTGCTTTCTCAAGGTCATCCATAGAATCATCTTTTATCTATTTCTCCTCTTCCTCGATGGTCTCCTCTTTAACCTCTCTAACCGCATCTCCTTTCACGATGAAATCAAATAAATGACAATGCAAATCCTTTATCTCTAGCTTTTCTCCTTTTTCATGATAACCTAATCCTCTTCTAATAGTATAAGTAATAATTTTAACATACCTATAGAGTTCTTCCTTAATCCTTGACCTAACAAAAAATTCATATTCTTCATAATGCCCATCACGTTTGGATCAACCTATTTGTCTGTAACCTCACTGCCTAGAAACCTCTAAGATATAGGAAAACTATTATATCCACATAATCTCTCCAACTTTCCTATAAATTGTCACCATTTTACCTTTATAGGGGATCTTAACCTTTTGATGTATTATAAAGGGTACTCCTCCCAATGGGTGATACCACGTCCTTCCCAACAATAGTAAAAAGGTGATGGGAATGTTTGGCGCTATAAATTCCACCATTATTTCTTCAATCTGGACTTCAACATGGTGTTAAACACACTGGCTGGTGGCCTTTTATAATTGTCATAAGCTCGGATAATGCTGCCTAATGCTTTCAAATCTTTTTGTTGACACTAAACTTAAATAATAATTTTAAAGGGCAAATGTTAAACCTAAATCCATCATCAACCATCATATATGGTGTTCGTCTTCCTTTTACCTCAACTCTAACAAACAAGGCCAAATTGTGTTCCCTTCCTTCTAGTTGTAAGTATTCATAAAAGAAAAAAGATTTTCTCATTATTGATACCCAAGGCAACAACATCCTTTGGTGTAGCTTCCTTAAAGATGATCAAACCTGATAAAGCTTCAACCATGGGTCTCTTATGTTCTTAGGAGGTGATGAGCAGTTTCACACTAATCTATATTGACATCTTCATTAATTGCCTTAAATTGGTTTTCCACCTTCTTTTTCTTCAATACAAGCCTTCTATTTCTTTCTTAACCCTTGGGTCTTTAAAGGCCTTCCTATTTAAATAATACTTCCTACTCCTAGTTACATGGTTCACTTGTTGCTCTTCATTCTCTTCATCACTCTCCTCTTATAGCTTAATCATTCTCTTTCTTTTCACTTTCTCCATCTCCTTATCTAAGCTCTCTAATGGATTAATAGCATAAATGACAAGTGCAACCTTTATAGGGGTCACTTTTTCAAAGGTGGCCATCACAACCTCGTCAAGAATCTTAAAATCAATCATAAATGTTCCTTGGTTTAGGAGAAGAACATTACGATAGTTTAGGAATGGTTTCCCTCTTATGTTCAACCTTCCTGAATTCGAATAAACAATAGTCATTCATGCTATGCTCTGCTCCTTAGTGGATGGCATAGTAAACATTTACATCGTACCCCTTGAAAAAGGTTTAATAAGTGGCATTGCTATTAGCAATTTTAATACCCTTTTCTTTTGTGCCCTCTCAAATGCTTTGGACAGAGGCATGCCTTAGTCAGTGAATTGCCTCAGGGCCTTTACTACATTCAAATTAGCTATCTTGTTCCCTTCTCCTTGAACTTGAGATGGTGAACTTCTTCTGTCACCATATTGTCTCTTTAATTCAAACTCTAATTCTTTAGCTTCTAAGTCAACTTCCTTGAGATCTTTAAAATTTTGCACCAACATGCTTTTAATCTTAGCGCTTATACCAGGTAAAGCTCCCATAATAATCATTCAGACTAGCTCTCTTTCAATTGGTCTAATGGTCATCTTAGAGGCTATCTTCTTCCATCTCTTCATGTAATCATTGAAACCTTCTCTTGATTTGTGTTTCAATGAATCTAGATCTTATAAAGTGACTTCTAGATATAAATTATAGGCATAATGTTTTTCAAAAGCCTCCATCAGTTCTTTCCCATATTCTCTGATTGTCCTTGGCTGATAAAAATACCAAGTTTTTTCCAAGCCCTCCAATGATAACTTAAAAGTTCCAATATAGTATCTATTTGTACCCAAATGCCTTCATGACCAACACATATGAAAAAATGTGATTCTTTGCATTTTGAGATCTTGTGAACTTCAGGAGCTTAAACATTCAATAATTGGCCAAAAGTTTCTTGAGCTTAAGAGCAAGTAACTTTTTAATGTCAGTTCCTCTCTCCATACCCTTTGTGCTCAATGTCTTTTAGATCTTTCCTATTATTTAGCAAGATCATCAAATCAAGTACTCTCTTTTTCATTTTCTATAGGTTTATTGAGAGTTGTAGTAGGCCTTCCTACCTCTTTAGCTAGTTTTCTTTCATGATACTCTTTCATTCCAAATAAATCATTATCAATCACCATATGTTGGGGTGCTTCCATAGATGCTTTCACCTTATTTGTCCTACTAGTAGATGTTTCAGTCTTCTTTAAAATCTCATTGAAGCACTTGTTTACCTCTTTGATTATCCTTTCCTCTATGGTGCTACTAAGGTCAACCCTTATCCTTGTTATCACCTTTGCCAGTATAATTAGCTCTATGAATAATTCAGGTTTTTGTATTGGACTAGTTTTTTTTTTTTTTTTGCTTTTTCTAGTGAGTCAATTTTGCTTTCTCTTCCACAAAGGTTTAGATTGAGCTATAATGACTATAAAAAAAAAGGGTTATTAGTGTAATGCATCAATAAGATAAAATGATGCATGTATGCATAAAATGCACATGTTATTTGCAAAAGATCCTTTCAAACTTATTCCTCCCACGCATGTGGTTTAAAGGCTTTTCCCTATGTGGGGTCTTATCCTTCTATCAATATGGGATAATGAATATACGGGGTCACTCAGACCAAGTAGTTTTGGATTTCTTAAAGAACAACTAAAAACATATATACAAAAGAAGGATTATTTACATTATTGAAGAAGATATACAAGCAAATAAAGGAAAAAAAATCACTTTAATAAAGAATGTAATAGATGTACATAAGGATTTACATAAAGTATAACGAGGTATGAGGAATACACAAGTGGGATCATTACATTAAAGGGGAGCTAGATAATATTATATTTACATAAGGGATATTTACAATACAGGGGAATGAGGTAACATTGAATTTACATAGGGAGTATCTAATCATGTTCTTTGAGGATGTTAACCCTCATTTTGGAGAAGAAATGCAAACAAATGAGGTGCCTTATTCTAAGGTGTTAGTGGTTGGTTATTACAGCTGATGGCTCTCACAAGCTTGGGAGATAGTTGTCATAAACCTTGCATTTGATATACTTAAAGGTACTTGGCTTAGAAGTGTTGAACCTTCTTCACTATCTCCTAAGCCCAAATGAAGCTTAAGTCTCAAGTTTGGAGAATTCATTAATTTGTTCTAAAGGTGAACTTAGTGCATGTGGTGAAGTGTAGGGGCTAGATGAATGTAATGGATTAACCAATGATAAAGATACTATAGTAAAGTGTGAACTAGAGATTAATTGCAAAGTGAATTTTAAGTCCTCAATAGAGTCATCATTATGAACACCAAAGCGATTTTCAAGATTATGCTCTAACTAGTGGAATCTTACTTGTAACTCTTATCTTTGATTGATCACTAGGGGATCAAGAGGATGAGGGTTATACATTGGTAATAACCTTAATCATGGCATAAAAATTGGATCAATGCGGGATCCTTGGAGGGTCCCTATAAGATAAAAGTCCTTTTTTCCAAAGTTATGGTCAATGGAGGACCAAGGTGGAATAATACATTAGTACCATCTCTTATTGAATGTGGAGTCACCAATTGACTTTGGTCGGAACAAGAATTTGGGCAAGGAAAAGTTATGAACTTATCTAAGTTACTTAAAAGGCCTAATTCATCTTTACACATTAGAGATTGTGTTCAAAAATTGGGTATGGTTTCGGGAAAAGGTTAAGCACCCCCAAATCGTCCAAATTTAGGAATTTGACCTTCGGGCATCTTTATTTCATATTTTTCCATTTTAAACTTATTATTAATTAATTCAATTATTCATCCTGAACATGTTTCTAGCACATCTCAATCAAACATGTTATTAAGGCGTTATAACCATTCTCAAAGGGAAGGGATACATCTAATGTTAATTAAGGGAGATCATGCATAACAAATAATAAAAAACATACATAATGGAGATTACCATACACATATAGCCACCTACACAAAGAATACATAAGTTTATCACCATTAGTAAATCAAAATCCCATGGAAATAAATAATGAAATGCATCAAAGCATAGAATCTCACTAAAATTCCTCCAAGTCAAGGGAACCTAATTAAGCTCTAAGTGCAAAGTCAACATGATCCCAACATCGCATGAATCATGGAACAATAATAATAAATGAACACAATTTTTCTTCTTCCTCTTCCTCCTTTCTTCCTTTTTTTTTAATTTTTATTTTCTACACTCCCTCATGTTTTGCCCCTCCAATCTGATTCTAAAAGATGAAAATTTTAATTTATATACCTACCCTATTAAGACAAAATTATGGTGTCTTACTACCATTGGTTGGAAGTTCAATATTCCTCTTTTAGTCCCTTTTCTTCACTCTTTCATCATCTCCATGCATCTCCTAATCCCTATATGCTCTTTACACTTTTAAATAAGATCTAAAACACCATTATTTATGATGTTATAACATGCATACAATATAAGATAATTTGCCATGCAATTATACTAACCTTACATACATGTTCAAGTGTCCCAAATGCAATGGTGCAAGTATCATCATTGTCCTTATCTAATTCACATATCTAAATGAGCATTTAACCAATGCATATGTTCATGTGGGATTTCAAATAATTTATGCAATGAATATGTTCATGCAAGAATACTAATGAATGAGGATAGAGATGTTGCACTAATAGTATATTTGCTGCCTGATTTGAGAGGTATTAACACTACTTAGATCTATCCTTGCTAGTGGTTGTAAAGGTTGGTATTATGCCTAGAAAAATACTAAGAGATAGGTTATCCTTAAGCCTGTAAAAGGGAAAGTTCTTGCTTGGCCTAAAAAAGGGGAGGTTTTTCTTGAGCCTTGAAAAAGAAATAGAAAGGCCTAATTGAAAGTTTGGGAAGCAGAGTAGGCACATTGCCAAATCACTATAAAAACTATGTATTTGATTTGTGTTTATTGCTTCTGTGTTTGCATGTTTGTATTTTTATTTACAACCCAATTCACCCCTCCCCTCTTGGGTTGCCTCATTTGCCATTTATTTCGACACTTCTCTCTTTTTTTTCTTTTTTTCTTCACTATTTATTTATGCCCTAATTTTTGTCTAAGTTGCCCTTTTAGGTTTTGACTTAGCGGGCTATTTTACTTTTCTCACACATCACACAAAATACTTCTTCAATCGATCCAAGTTCACTAGCTTGGTGAATTCATTTCCATCCATATATGCTTGTTTCACCACTCCATATGTGTATATTTGTTTGATCATATAGGAGCCTTCCCAATTTAGCCTGAACTTTTCCCGGGGATCCTGCGCTTGTGGTGGGACTACCTTGTAACATCCTAGATTTTTTTATAAGGATAATTTTAGTGATTTAGATATTAAGAGTATTTTTTTCTAATTTTATTTTGACTTGTGTTTGTGTTAGAAGTATTATTTGAGGTTTTAGATATGTTGTGTGACATTTAAAGTGATTATGGTCATTTTCAGTATAATATTGATATATAATTAGTTTGAGGGCATTCAAGTAATTTTACAATAAAAGGTAATTTTATTGACTAATTAACATTAATTAATTATTTTAGTCATTTATTAGAGAAAATAATTATAAAAACTTTATTATTTTATGATTGATTGATTAATTTGATTTTATGGATCAAAATATTATTTAATTTAAATGTTGAATTAATTTCAAAGTTAAGTGAAATTATAAGGACTAAAAGGTAATTTAATTTGGTTATATATATATATATATATATATATATATATATATATATATATATATATATATATATATATATATATATTGTGGTGGAAAAGGTGTGTAGAGCCGCACCATTCAAGAATACAAATAAACAAAAAAGACAGAAAATAGAGGAAGAGAAAGAGAAGGAGAGAGAAGAAAAAATTTGTGTGCCTTATACATTGATGATTTTTTGAAGTTTTCATTAATTCATTGAAAGTTTTAATTGTAGGTAAGTCAATTTGATTTTGGATTATTTTAATTTAATTTTGACTATTGAAATTAAGTGAACGAATTAGTTTGATTATGGGTGATTTGAAGATTTTAATTAGGGTTTTATTCAAAATTAAGTTAGAGTTCTTTTCATTAGAGTTTAATTGAGGTATAAATATTGATTTAAAATATATAATTTTAATATATGATAGAGATTTTTATCATTTATAGGGTATAAATATTGATTTAAAATATGTAATTTTAATATATGATAGAGATTTTTATCATTTATAGGAGCAATCATAAATAATTGAATAGTTTATATAAATGTATTTGATAGTAAGAGTTTTTTAGGATTATAGATTTTTAGTTTAAATTTGAAAATTTTATATCTGGCATTATAGATAATATTCACCATTGATTTTTTTTATAGTTTTGTGACCTGAATATCTAGTTTTGAGATCTAAAATTTGAGGTTGATCCAATGGTGAAAAATATACTTATAAAACTATTTTCATAAACTAATTAATAATAGACATGTGCAGTGCAATCCTAGAAAATAATTATTTTGAAATAATAAATGATATTATTTTGATCTCAAATTTTATATGAAGTATTTTAGATATGTCTTGTATGAGATATACAATTTTCATAATTTTGGAGTATTTAATATATCACTTTAAGGGTTATTCATAATTACTATACTGTAGGAGTCTCTAAGTTGAACTACCCATTTGAGGATATAATTTTAAATAGTAAATAGTATCAATTTGATTTCAAATTTTAGATAGAGTATCTTTAATATGTTTATTATGATATATAACTTTTTCAGAATTTTGAAGTATTAGATATATTCGCTTAAATTCAATATTTACCTGTTGTCCTGTGAAGACTGTCAAGTAGGATAAACTATTTAAGGTTATAATTAAAAATAGTAAATGATTTTTTATTTTTTATTTTTTAATTTATAACTCTACATGAAATAACTAAGATATATTTGGAATGACATATAATTTTTAGAGTGGTCAAAATATTTATGTTGATGGAGTTTTATGTGATGTCAAGTATGAACTAATAATTGGGATAACTTATGACATTATTCATATATGAGGGATAAATGATTATTTTCAGTTACTCTTAAATTCTATATGAGTAATTTGGATTGAGATTTAAGGTTTTTCGGAGAGATTATAATGATATATTTTATGGTTAATGATTATAGGAATAAAATTATACCTAAAATATTAAGTTATAAATTACAATTGGAATATATTAGTTAATAAAATTATATCATTATATTTAAGATTATAATTTTAATTTAAAATTTTATATGTTAATTACATGTTATTAAATATAATCATATGATGATGTAGGTGGTGTTTTTAGTGATGAACCAACTTACATGAGTTATACATTGGAGTTGATATTTAGGTGAGTGAATATATGAGTGTACTTGAATTGGAAATAAATGTTTGATTGTATGATTAGACTTATCTGTATGATTGCTTGTGTCTAGAAATCAAGGAACGATTACATATGTTATGTGTATATTTGTGCTCAATGTATTTGTTAAAAATTATTTTACTATGTGTTATTTGATAATTTGTTGTGTTATGTTATGTTGAGGAAAGACAAAGACTTGAACCACCATGGTACACCTGGGTCATATGTATATGTGTATATGAAAATAGGCTTATGAAGGATGACCTAGTGTATACCCCAAAATGTCCCCAATTATATATGTTAAATACTGGCTATCAAGCCCCATATGTTAAATGTTGGCTACCAAGTCTCATATGTTAAATATTGGCTACAAAACTCTAATAAATTATCCGATCAGTTCTATCTTAGTCTTCCCCATACATATGATTTTGTGAAATTGATTTGTACATGAAAGTAATTTATGATATTTACTTGAACTTGATTATATGATGTGTTTGTATATTACTATTTGTTTATCTATTATTTTATATTTATTTATTTATTATTTTACATAAACTTCATAAGAGATTATAACAATTCCTACCTTATATAATGTCTCACTGAGTTGTGGTTATGCTCACCCCTTCACAAATCAATTTTGCAAGTCTTGTTCAATGTCAAGCGTGACTACTTATTTCTCCAAGCTGAGTTATTAATGTGTATAAATATATTTTCTTCTAGTATTATTTATATTTTATTAGATTTATTTAATTATCTCCAATAGATGGTCCCTATAGATTTTAAGTGTAACTTATTTATTTTAAACATATGAATTTAGTACATTGTATACTAGTTAATACATTATATTTAACAAATTATCATTTATATATTGAAGATATTTTAGAGTAATTTTTTATTATTATATTTCGCTTATGCCTTTTTTATATTTTTTAATTTATATGTACATGTCAGCTAGTGAGGTTAAGGCCATAACCTTAGCTTTATACTGGCCATGACCTTTAAATTTGGGGTGTTACATGCCTTCAACATCAGATTACCAACCCTTATTACACTTGGCTTGACTTTCTTATTAAATGTGTGGGCCATCCTAGCCTGATACAACTGAACATGATACAAGGTCTTTAATCTCTTTTCGTATAGCAGAGCCACTTCTTCAAATCTATTTTTAACCCATTGGTATTCAGGAATACCATATGCAACTCAAGAGTGCCAAATTCAACCAATACCTTGACTTCCAAATTAATCAGTAACACTACCTCCATCCTATATACTAAAAAGTATGGTGTCATCTCAATCGACATCCTTATCATAGTTTGATAACCCAACAAGGCAAATAGTAACACCACATACTAGTCTTTATACATTTTAACCATCTTGGCTAAGATGTTTTTAATGTTCTTATTGTTGCTTCCATTGTTTCATTAGCCTACAGTTTATATGGTGATGACTTGCAGTGGACCACCCCATATTTTCCCAACATAACCTTTACCTACTTGAAAATAAACACCATCATCTATAATAACATGGTGCAACACACCATAATGGTAAAATGAGGTTTTTCTCAATGAATCGTGCCAATTGTTTTGCCCTCAGCTTACCGAAGGCTTCAACCTTTACCCATTTCAAAAAAAATAGTCAATTGCTACCATAATATAGTTGTGTCCCTTTATAGGTACTGATCTAATTTCTCCAATTACATTAATGTCCCATGCTGTAAAGGGCCAAGGTAAGGTCAATTTTTTCAACTCAATTGGTGGTAGATGATTGAGACCACCATGAATCTGACATTTGTGACAACTTTATACCTTATAAATACAATCATGTTCAATAGTGGTCCAATAGTATCCCAATCTTAGAATCTTCCTAGCCAACACTTTCCCATTCATATTGGGACCACAAAATCCTGCATGCACCTCTTCCATGACTTTATAGGCCTCCTCTTCAACCACACATTGCAAATGAACTCTATCTGGCATTCTCTTGTACATTACCCCATTATAAACCATAAACTGAGAAGATAACCTTCTAATCACATTTTTATCCTTCTTTCCAGCCTTTTCAGGGTATTCACTACTTTTTAAATAACTTTGTATATAAAAATGCCAAGGACATTTCTCTACTGACACTTGCATCAACCTTTTACCTGTATAACACAACGTCCAAAATCAAAGTGTGATTAATGATTTTCATAGCCATCGCCTCTGGCCCATCCCAAATATAGACTGATGTGACAAGGCATCGACCATCACATTTTCTTCTCTTGATAGATGATGGAATGTGACTCTCTGCAAATTCTGCAATAAGCTTTGAAACCATTTCCATAGAATATGACTAAAAATAATGTCTTAGCTTCTTTATCATCAAGTAATGCTAGACAAGTCTTCTCCACCTTATTGTACATCATTTCATAAGACAACAACTTCTTGTTAAGATAGTACACAACATGTTCATTTCTTGTTCCATCTTTTTGAGCTAACATTACACCAATAGAACTGTCTTCTACAGTTAAATGCAAAACTAGCAACTTTGGGAGCTTCGACAGCTTTAACACTAGTGGGTTAACTAAATACTATTTTATTCTTTCAAAGGCCTTTAGGCACTATTCATTTCACGTCACTGACTATTCCTTCTTTAAAAATTTAAAGATCAGCTCATAAACAGGAGTTAGTCTTGCTATAGATAGTCTAATGTCCTATAAGTAACCTAGAAAACCTTAGATCTCCTTTTCTATCTTAGGTGTAGGCATATCCTAAATTGTCTTCACCTTATCCAGATCTACCTCAATTCCCTTCTCACTAACCATGTGTCCTAATAGCTTTTTGAAGGTGGCTATAAACACACACTTCTTCGAATTTAACCTCAAGTTATACTCATCGATTGTAACGACTATATTCATTTATAAACCATGGCATTTGTGTCCCAAAATACATATGCATAAATGTTGATTCATCATACATACACAATTTAACATGTATTTAATATACTATATGTTAACTAATGTTCAAGGCTAGTGACCATAAATAATTTCCTATCTAGATATATGTATATAACACAAGGAGAGAGAGTTGGAATTCAATCGACGACCTATGATCCATGTTTCTCTATGCAAAACTTTAAGCACCAAAGTATACAAAACCCTATGCTTCAGTATCTGAAAAACATAATTATGATTTGATGAGTCACAACTCAATAAATAAAAAACAATAATTAGATTCTTATGGCACAATCAATAATCAAATATCATCGGGGTACATTACAAGAATAACAATTGACTATGCAAGTTCAAAGGCAATAAATTGATTTTTGTCGTGACCTTGCAAGGCAAACACTGCTCTCAAGAATTCATGTGATTCAAATGACATTTGATTTTACTAGCTAGCATATAACAAGTGAATCATTTGATCAATAACATGTGCCAATAGGACATATTGGTCCCTTCTCTAAGTGATTTGCAAGTGTTTGACAAGCCGGTCGTAACATCCTTTTAGTCCTATATGCAGGTATTCATTCACAATAGTATACCAAGTAATCATTAAGAGCATATAATTCTTAATTAACTTGTATTGACATGTAAAATATAACAATCCAATCACATATACATGTAATAGGACATAATCACATCATAAAATTATCACACTTACATATTTGAATCTAATTATGGTTTTTACTCACTTTTTGATGTGACCAATATTTATGGTAGGTCTGATCTCTAGGGCTTCCTCAATGTGTTGGAATCCTGACATTTGATACATACATGGTCATAAATATGTCAAAATGATTTTTGAATGCTTGGTATGCAAATATGGGCATGTTCCATGCAAGTGGACCTAGTGTTTATGCATATTTTCCTTATTTGGCAACCTGACCTTATTACGTGCTCACAATAATAACTCTAGATATACTTATCCTAATGACTTTATTCCTTTTTTCAAATAAACTGGAGACATAATGACAATAATGATACAACATAGTCACATTTCAGGTCAATATAAGACATAGAAAATGTGGTGAATTTTTTAATTTTGCCTTATTTCAATGTCATCTCAGTTTGAAAATAGAAAGACTGAGGAGATTTTAGTTAATTGTGAACCAACTGTAATTAAGGATCCATATCTCCTCACACATACCAAATCAAGAAAAACTATTTTGCATGCATGTATATGGGGAATAAAGCTCCAATTTGATATTTTACACTTTCCCTAATTCCTCTTCTAAGTTGTGAAATTATGGGTACAAAATCTGCTCTAACAACAAAACCAACACAATTAGCTCTTATTTCTTTTGAGCTTCAACCTTCATACATGAGTTGTACCTTAAATTACTTCATAATTCTTAGTAACCATGTATGATTAACATGTCATGAAGGAGTAATTCAATGTGGGAAGAAGATAAATTAACTTACATATTTTCCTAGAGCCAAAAAAGCTTAGGATTTCTTCCTAGGCAGCTCACTATTCTTCCTCTCCTTCTTCTTCTTCTTCCTTTCTTTCTTTCTTCCTTATCTCTCTCTTTCTTTTGTTGCCACTCACATTCATCCTTTATATTTTGTTCCTAGAGGATAAAAAATTTAACTTGTAAATCGATTCTAATAAGACAAAATCATGGTGTCTCATTTCCATTAGTTGAAAGTTCACTTTTCCTCTTTTAGTCCCTTTTCTTGACTCCTTCTTCACATCAATCCATCTCCTAATTCCCATATGCTCCTTATTCTTTTAAATAAGTTCTAAAACACCATTATTTATGATGATATAACATGCACACAGCATAAGATAATTTTCCATGCAACTATATAAATATTATATATATGTTCAAGTGTCCCAAATGCAATGGTGCAAGTGTCATCGTCGTGCTTAT
>CATIWR010175687.1:0-41019 GCA_949677035.1 Omphalea diandra
CACGACATTGAAAGAAAAAAAAGGTGGAGATGTCACATTTGGTAACAATGCCAAGGTTAAGGTAATTGGCATTGGAACCATTGGTAAGAATGGATGTTCTTTAATTGATAATGTTCTTTTAGTTAGTGGCTTACAACATAAGTTGTTAAGTGTAAGTCAATTGTGCGACAAATGTAACAAAGTCACTTTTGATCTTAGGGAATGCCAAGTCACCACTTTAGTGGCTGATGAGGTTATTTTGAAGGGTGAAAGGAAAGGCAATACATACTCAATTGACTTAGACAATTTGGCTAACCAATCTTTTAAATGTCTTATGTATATGAGCAATGAAGCTTGGTTGTGGCATAGAAGGCTTGGACATGCAAGCATGGATCTTCTTCAAAGCCTATCCAAAACAAAGTTGGTGGAAGGGCTTCCCAAGCTAAATTTCTCCAAAGAAAAGACATGTGGTCCATGCCAAATAGGGAAGCAACACCATGCCTCTCACAAAGCCAAAACTGTTGTAAGTACATCTAGGCCACTTCAACTTATCCAAATGGACTTGATAGGACCTACTAAAAGTGCTAGCTTAGGTGGAAAGCATTATGCACTAGTCCCTGTAGATGACTACTCTAGGTTCACTTGGGCATCTTTTCTAGCTCATAAGAATGATTCATTTGATGCTTTCAAAAGTTTTGCAAAAAGGGTTCAAAATGAAAAAGGTTACTTCATATATTCTATTAGAAGTGACCATGAAAAGGAATTTTAAAATGAGTCATTTGAAAATTATTGTTTGGAGAATGGAGTTTTTCATAATTTTTCAACTTCTAGAACACCACAACAAAATAGTGTTGTAGAGAGGAAAAATAGAACATTGGTAGAAATGGTTAGAACAATGCTCAATGAGTATTCCTTACCAAATTAGTTTTGGGCCAAAGCCATTAATACCTCATGTTATATTACAAATAGTGTTTTCAAAAGACCCATTCTCAATAAAACTTCTTATAAGCTTTGGAATGGTAGAAAACCTAAGATTTCGTACCTAAAAGTATTTGGATGTAAGTGTTATATTTTGAACACTAAGGATCATCTTGGGAAATTTGATTCTCAAGCCAACAAAGGAATCTTCTTAGGTTATTCCACCACAAGCAAAGCATACAGAGTCTTTAACAAAAGTTCAATGGTAGTTGAAGAATTTATGAATGTTGTTTTTGATCAATCTAGTAAACTTGATCTTGGGCAAGGTATTTTTATTGATGATCTTGCAGGTGATTTTGAAAATCTGGAATTAGAAGACACTATAAGAAGAAATGATAAAGACAAAGAAGGAGGTGAATCATCAATAGATGAGGAATCACAACATCAACAAGAAGATGAACCAAGACAAGACCTACCCAAAGATTGGAGATTTTTCAAGTATCACCCCAAGAACTTAATCGTTGGTGATACTTCTAAAGGTGTAAGTACTAGATCTCAACTTTATCATTTAGATAATAATCTTGCATTTATCTCTCAACTTGAGCTAAAATCAATTGATGAGGCTATTGATGATGAGAGTTAGGTGCTTGCTATGCAAGAAGAACTCAATCAATTTGATACAAATAAAGTATGGAAACTTATCCCTAGGCCTAAAGAACACTCAATTATAGGTTATAAGTGGGTTTTTAGGAACAAGTTAGATGAGCAAGGTTTCATTACTAGAAACAAAGCTAAATTGGTTGCTAAGGGATACAATCAAGAGGAAGGCATAGATTATGATGAAACCTTTGCCCCTGTAGCAAGATTAGAGGCCATTAGGATTCTCTTAGCATTTGCAAGTCATATGAATTTCAAACTTTTTCAAATGGATGTGAAAAGTGCCTTTTTGAATGGCATTATAGAGGAGGAAGTCTATGTTGAACAACCTCCTGGTTTTGAGTCTCACTATTTTCCAAACCATGTTTTTAAATTGAACAAAGCCTTATATGGATTGAAACAAGCTCCAAGAGCTTGGAATGAAAGGCGTAGTTCATTTCTCTTGAAAAATGATTTTGAGAAAAGAAAGGTGGACACCACACTTTTTGTCAAAAAGCACAAGCATGATACATTAATCGTTAAATCTATATTGATGATATTATCTTTGGTGCTACTAATAAATCTCTTTGTGAGGATTTTGCTAAGTGTATGACTAGGGAATTTGAAATGAGCATGATGAGAGAGCTCAAGTTCTTTTTCGGTCTACAAATCAAGCAATCCAAATAAAGGATCTTCATCAACCAAGCCAAGTACACAAAGGAGATACTAAAGAAATTTGGCATGGATGGTTGCAAAGTAGCTAAAACTCCAATGAGCAATACCATCAAGGTAGATAAGGATGAATCGGGTAAGGTGGTAGATGAAAAGAGATATCAAGGTATGATCAGATCTCTACTTTATCTTACTGCTTCTAGGCCAGATATCATGTTTAGTGTTTGCATATGTGTTAGGTTCCAATCCTATCCTAGAGAATCTCATTTGAATGTTGTTAAAAGGATCTTTAAGTATTTACATGGCATAATACACTTAGGACTATGGTATCCTAGGGATTGTTCATTTAGTCTCATAGGGTATTCAGATGCGGATTATGCTGATAGCTTATTAGATAGAAAAAGCACTTCCAGGACTTGCCAATTTACAGGTAAATGTCTATTTTCTTGGTTTAGTAAAAAGCAAGTATCGGTTGCCTTATCCACTACGGAAGCGGAGTATGTGGCGGCGGGTTGTTGTTGCACCCAAGTTCTTTGGATGAAACAACAATTGAAGGATTTTGGCAAAGTAGTTTATCACATTCCCATTAAATGTGATAACACAAGTGCTATTAACCTCTATAAAAATCCTATCCAACACTCTAGGAGTAAGCACATAGATATTAGACATCATTTTCTTAGAGATCATGTGTAAAAAGGTGATGTTGTGTTGGAATTTATTGACACAAATCATCAACTTGCAGATATTTTCACCAAACCTCTAAATGGAGAAAGGATGAACTTCATTAAGAGAGAGTTAGGAATGCTTGATGGAACCTTCCTAAAGTGAAAATTCTTGATCTGGTGTAATACTACTTTGAATATTCGTATTTGTTGATTTGTCATATTAATGTATTACCCTGTCGATCATAATTTTTCATTTTTCTAAAATTGGTTTTTCAATTCTTATCATTGCTGACTCATAATTCGCGATCGTTATTCCTTCTTCATGATCACGAATTACAAGTCAATTTCACCCGGCTGTTAAATGCCAATTTGCGGTCGTGAAATTCCTTTCCACCTCGAATTTTGATCAGTTTTTCAAAAATTTGACCATTAAGGCACATACTCCCGAGGAAAATTTATCCCTTACTCACATTTTCCAGAATTTGTAGTCGTGACTCATGGATTCACGGATGTGAATTAAAGTAACTGCCTAGGCAATTAAGTGATTTGACTACCAACCTTTACCTCTCTTCATTTAATCCATTTCTAGTCATTTATGGCCGTTTTCACACCCCTTTCAAAACCTATATATACCCCTTTCAACAATACTTTCATCACTTCACTTCTAAACATCAACTCTCTCTCTCAAATCTCTCTAAATCATCAAGCCCTCTTCCTCTCTTACAATGGCTCCAAAGAAGTTCTCTAAGGCAGACAAGGGCAAGGTAATGGCTCAACCCTCTGCACCTCCTGCCCTCCATCTCATGAAGGGAATAACCAAGGAAGAAAAAGATAGATTCAAGGCAAACTCTTCTAAGATAATTCTCCCAAACAAGATACCATCAACCATCATGCTAGAAACATTGGGGATCAACACTGAAATTAGAGCTTTTTTCTCCAACTTGATTGAAATGAGTTCATCTTTCAAGATGAACCTAGATATGAAGAGGTTGTACAAAAATTTATATGTACCTTGCAACTAAGTTGAAAAGCTAATTCGAGAGCTGGACAATATGGGTTAGTGTTCCAGGCCTTTGGTGACCCTTTTTACATTACCTTCGATCAATTATCTTCTCTTAACTTGCAAGTCGGAGAACACATTCCCTTCATCATCTTCGCACTTGACATTATCTACTCCGAATTTTGGTTAGAGATTTCTATTGAAACCAAACACGACCCCCGCTCTTCTTTATCCAAACACATCAAATCCCTACCCCTTTGGATCTTTCATTGCGTCATCACCTTCTCCATTAACACAAAAGGTGATGATAACGAAAAGATGTCTCAAAAAGACTTGGCATTCTTGTTTTGCCTTCTCAAAAAGCAACCGATCCAAACCGGCCGATACATTATGGATCAATTAATCCATATGAGTACAAAATCGAAAAGCCAATTTCTCTTGCCCTCCCACATTACAGCCATCTATCGATTTGTTGGAGCACTTGATGAGGAGAAAGAGAAATCCCTCACTAAGAAGCTTTTTCCATCTCAAAACTTCCTTTACCTCACCTATCTTATAAACGCCAAGGTTATTCATCCAGACACATATAATTATACCCTTGGTGCAATAGGGGCAAACAAGATGGAAACCTCCCAAGCTTCGAAGAGAAAGAGGCTTCAAATTGAAGACGACACTATATAAGTCCCTCCTCCTCAACCAAAATCGAAGATGAAGTTGTCTCTTGCCACTATTGATCAAAAGTTGGACAAACTAATGTGGATTATGAAGAGAAGGTTCCTTTTCCTTTCACATCTTCACAGTGATATGGTGGATCTCCAAGAGAAACTAGGAGTTCCTCCTTGCCATCTTCCGAACTTCATCAAATTTGAAGATACACAAGATGAAGATGGCAATGAAGACGATATTGAGGCTGGAGATGAAGCCGAAGGAGCAATATAAGTGCAAGAGGCACCATCTTCCAGAGATGATAATGATTCTCCACTCCTCTAGATTAGGGATCTTTTGTATTTGTTTTCATTTTCTTTATGCTTTTTGTTTAACAAATATTGTGATCCCACAGTTATATAAATAAAAAATTATTTCCATGCAATACATTGTCTCATGTGTTTGTTGTTTTTTATCTTTATAAAAGTATTCTTCTTTTACTCCTTATATATGCTTATAATTGTTTCTCATTTCCCTCCTACACCCTCTTTTTGATCTTGCCAAAGGGGGAGAGATAGTAAGAATTTTAAAAGGGAATAATGAATATTAACTTGAAAATTATAGCATATGTTAAGGGGAAGCATCATACTTAGCTTTTTAGAAATTTCACTTTGATTGATTGAATGCCAAACTTAAAAGTTTCACCTTAAGCATTCATTCATATTATACTCCAACTTCACATTTTTTGTATTATTTTTCACTTAGGATCAATCTATCTTGTCAAAATAAAAAAGGCGGAGATTGTTGTACTAGGGTGGTTAACCCTAAGTCTTGGACCTCTTTTGATCTTGACAAAAGGGATTGATCAATTCTAATGTTTCAAATTAAGTGTTTTTTTACTGTTTTTAGTTAGTCTTTACATTGGAAGTTGGTTAGAGTTAAAAAATCTCCAAAGTAAACTAGTGTCCCTTAATTCACGACCGCAACTTGATAAATCGCGATCATGAACTAGACTAAGGCAGGTTGACAAAATGGATAGACGTATTCGTGGGCCACTTCTCTGCCACGATCGATTCAAAGAAAGGAAAGTCAAAGTCACAGACGAATTCACGATGTGAGTCATGCCTCAGTCATGATTGTGAATTTTGAAGTAACTCAAGAGGGAATCAAGTCCACAACCACAACTTGACAAGTGTGTGTCCCAAGTAACCGTTGGAAGACAAAAATCACAATGGAAACTTATTGGTAGCGACTGCGAATCCAAAAAAAGAAGATAAACACTTTTGGCAGATGAATTCGCGTCCTCAGTCATAGCCTATACAAGTACAATCGCAATCGCTACTTTTGAGAGCAGGTCAAAGGCAACGACTATATTTTCCTGGTGAACTAATGAGAAGCTGTCATGTGGACTACCTGTTAGACACAAATGGGATTTTTTGTATGGAATTTGGATTTCGCGACCGCTAATGAGTAGTAGCAACCACCAATTAAGACTGTCAAGTATTTGGAGAACATGTGACCACAAGACCCAACACACATTAAAGGGCTAGAACAAATTCAATGGGCATTGAACATCGCCCAATAGGCATTGAACATCTCCCAATAGGCGTTGGACCATTCAATGGGAATTAAAGGATGAATAATGGATGTTGATTGGAAGCTACAAACTGCCAAAGTCTTTTGGACCATACAATAGGCATTATTCCTTTGCAACAGGTGTTAGAGAAATGCTACAGGTTGAGCTACACTAGACCTCACCATGGGTGTTGAATTTTCATAATGAGCGTTGATTTAGGCTAGCAACAAGCATTGCATATTTGCAACAGACGTGGGAAAGACATCCAAGCTTAAGATAAAGCTTCTAAAACCTAAAATGGGCATTATCCCTTCTCAATAGGAATTCAAGGAGTTTCCAATAAGCACTCCGAATTACTCAATGGCCATGGAAAACAACTGTGTAAAGTTTGAAAAATAGAGCACGATATTCAAGCTTTCAGGAAATGAACAATAGACATTGTTCTTTCTCTAATAGGCATTATGGTCAAAGCCAACATGCATTGAATGATGGATTACATGCATTAGAAGTTACCATTACAAGTTTAATGGGAGTTGATGAAAAATAATAGGTGTTGTAATCTCTAACAACTAGTTTTACAGAAAAGTTATCAGAATGAACATCAACTGTTCTAATGTCTAGTTTTAGAGCTTGGCTATATAAAGAGCATTTTTAAAGTTTAGAAAGGTTAGAAAAAAGGTTAGAAAACATTGTGAACAAGTGTGAACATATTTGTAAATCTTTGTAACTCTTTGTGCAAACTTTTTATGGTATTGCTTTGTATTTGGGTAGAGTAAGGTTTATTTTTATTACTCTTTCTGAGAATAGGCTTTCTTGTACACTAATTATGTATTTGCTACCTATTTGAGAGGCACAAACACTGCTTAGATCTTTCTTTGCTAGTGATTGTGAAGGTTGGTATTGTGCCTAGAAAAATACCAAGGGATAGGTTCTCCTATAAAAGGAAAGGTTATCCTTAAACTTGTAAAAGGAAAGGTTCTTCCTTAGCTTAGAAAAGGGAAGGTTTTTCTTGAGCCTTAAAAAGGAAATAAAAAAGCCTAAGGGAAAGTTTGGGAACTGAAGTAGGCAAGTTGTCAAACTCTTATAAAGCCTTATGTTGATTTGTGTGTTTGCTTCTACTGTGTTTGTTTATAAAACCTTATGTAGATTTGTGTGTTTGCTTCTACTGTGTTTGTTTTTATTTTACAACCCGATTGAACCCCCCCCCTCTTGGATTGCGACATCTGCCACATGATACAACAATTGGTATTAGAGCTTAACCTCTTTTGAAGCTTAATTGCAAAAGGGATATAACTATGGTAACCATTAAATCTTCATACTGTGGAAACTTCCTCAAAAATGGACTGACTCAAACTAGAGAAAACAGTGTGTCAATATAGCTAGAAGACCACTATTAAGAGGAAAGGAGGAGAATGAGCTAAATGAATTCCACATCCATAATTGATGATAAATTCTCTTGCAACAGAAGGATAAAGAGAAGGAAGGCCAAAAAGAAAGCAAAAGTTGGATTCTAATAGCCATGGAGGATGAACCGAATAGGGACTCTCCAAATGAGGTACGTGAACTTGATGATGATATCGAAAACATGTTCACAGTAGAAAATCTAATTAGGGCCCTAAAATCTACAAATAATGACTTAGATAAATCTTTCTTTAGAAATAAGATTTTAAGAAATCAAAATGAATTATTGAAAAATGAAATTTCTTCTATTTCTAAAATTAGAGATGAGCTTCTAAATGAAGTTGATTATTTGAGAAAAAGAGGAATTGCTTTCAAAAGCACTTTTCTTATACTTAAATGAAAGCGAATTTTTAAAAATGAAAAGTGATGCTTTGAAAAGAGAAAATAAAAAGTTAAATTCTGAAAAGAAATTTTATGAAACTCTTTCCAAACAAAATGATAATTTAAAAAATGAGGTTTTGGATTTAAAGAACTCTTTTTCAAATTTTACTAAAGGAAAAGAAAAATTGGATTTACTTTTAGGCTCTGAAAAAGATATTAGTGTGAAACATGGCATTGGATATAATCATGCCTCTTCCTCCACTTCTAAATGTGTGTTTATTAGAGCTTCACCTTTTAGAATGCCTAGTGTCTAAGGTGTTGAATCATTAAGCTCTTCACAAAAGGTAAATGTTAATGCAAAGCCTAAGAACACAACACTAGCATATGCATAAACTAAAAAGCCTAGGAAAAAGGCTAATCATGCATTTATGTATGCATCCTATAAGCCAAAAAGGCAAAATATGCTACACTCTACACCTAAAAGAAAAATTGCAAATGATCACATTCACTCTAGGGTGCATATACAAAAGACTCATGTGCATGATTAAAACAACGCTCATACTCGCTCTTACAGGCCAAAGGCAAATCATGCCTTTATTTATGAATCTAGGCATGTCAAGAATGCAAAGGTTCCTTCACTTGTTAGGCATCAATCCTTTAAGGTGCCACCTCACACTTCCTCTCCAAATAAGCTGAAGAAAGTAGTCATTTGGCAATGTTTCTATTATGGAAATTATGGCCATAAAGCATACTTTTATTGTGCTAGGTTAAGAGATGAGAATGTTTATGCTACTAACCCCCATAGACCCAAAAGAAAATGTGTACCAAAGAAAGTTTAGTTTTGTAAGTTTATAGGCTCCTCACCTTTCACTCAAAATGAAGAATCAAATGGTGAGTGAAACCGCAGAATTTGAAAAGGAGCTAAAGTTTTTGAAAAAGACTTGTATTTTTGGAAAAACACAATAATTCGTATTAGATAGTATCATTAACTATAATTGATCTCTTTTTCTCCTTTTATTTTGTTTAATATGTATTTGCTTAGGGGGAGTTTGTTTTATGAACCATCATAGATATCAGTTTGAAGTTTTATTTTAGGAATCTAACAACTATCCTTTCTTTCTCGCTTTCCTCAATTTGTGAAGATAACATGTAATCCAAAGTTATGTCAACTAAATTTGAGTTTGAATATCTTGGGAGATTTATTAAAAGGAAGAACAAAGATAGGGGGACTTTTCTTTTGTTGTTTGTTCTTTTTTTTTTTTCTTTTTTTGGTATTGTCATGTTTGCCTTTTTTTTTTTTTTTTAAGAAACTTGGTCTAGATTTTAGGAAGAGAATATTTGTATGTTTGTAAGTGGGAGAACATTTTTTTAGGGAAGAATTTTTGTATGTCTTTTTATCATGACAAAACGAGGGAAGAAGTTTTGGATGCTTTGATTGGTTGATTTGATTGTTTTATTTTGTATCACTTATGTGCATAGCCTAACACTTGGTATCTTATATATGTTTAACATCTAACATTTGGTATCTTATGTGGCAGATTGGTAGTATATTTGGTATCAAGATATTTCAATAAGTGGTATCAAACCTTGTGTTGAATTAGTATCAAACTGGGTATCAATATTTTGATTGGTATGTATTTTGTTCAGTATATTTTTCTTATAGTTTTGTGTTTTAACATTTGGTATCCTTTGTGTGTGTTTAAGTTTTGTATTTATACCTCAAGACCCAACAAATGTTAAAGGGCTAGAACAAATTCAATAGGCATTGTGCAAGTTCAACATGCATTAAATATCTCTCAATAGGCATTGGACCATTCAACAAGCATTAAAGGATGAACAATGAATGTTGATTGGAAGCTGTAAATTGCCAAAGTCTTCTAGACCACGCAATAGGCATTATCATTTTGCAATAGGCGTTGGAGAAATGTTATAGGTTGAGCTATGTTAGACCTCACCATAAGTGTTGAAGTTCTATAACGGGCATTGATTTGCTAGCAATAAGCATTGCATATTCACAACAAGCATGAAAAAGGTGTCCAAGCTTGAGCTAAAGCTTCTGAAACCCGAAACATGCAATGACCTTTCTCAATAGGCATTGAAAGAGTTTCCAACAAGCATTGCACATTGTTTAATGGGCATGAAAAGCAATTATACAAAGTTTGAAAAATAGAGCATGAAGTTCAAGCTTTTTGGAAATGAACAATAAGCATTATTCTTTCTTTAACATGCATTGTGGTCAAAGCTAACGGGCATTGAATGATGGATTATGGGCCTTGAAAGTTCCTATTACAAGTTCAATGAGGGTTAATGAAGAACATCATATATTGTCATCTCTAATGACTAGTTTTATAGAAAAGTTGTTAGATTGAACATCAACTGTTACACTAGTTAGTTTTGGAGCTTGTCTATATAAATAGCAATTTTCAATTTTAGAAAGGTTAAAGAAAAGGTTAGAAACATTGTGAACAAGTATGAACATCTTTGTAAATCTTTGTACAAACCTTTTATGGTGTTGCTTTGTATTAGGGTTGAGTAACATTTATTTTAATTACTCTTTTTGATAGTACATTTTCTTATGCACTAATTGTGTATTACTACCTATTTGAAAGACACAGACGCTGCTTTGATCTTTCCTTCCTATTGATTGTAAAGGTTGATATTGTGCTTACAAAAATACTAAGGGGTAGGTTTTTCCTGAGACTATAAAAGGAAAGGTTATCCTTTAGCCTGTAAAAGAGAAGGTTCTTCCTTAGCCTAGAAAAGGGAAGGTTTTTCTTTAGTCTCAATAAAGAAATGGAAAGGCCTAAGTGAAAGTTTGGGGAGTGAAGTAGGCAAGTTATCAAACCATTATAAATCCTTATGTTAATATGTGTTTGGTTCTATTGTGTTTGTTCTTATTTATAGCCCAATTCACCCCCGCTTAGGTTGCCATTGCCATACAATACAACACATCCTCTATTTGTCATTTGGGTTCTTGACCATAACAATATTGATCATTCAGTCATGATATTTTGCCCCTCTAATAATATATTTTTTTTAGAGTTTGGATACTTTCTCTCCTATGGCTTTCTACCTTATGAGGGTAGAAAGCCACATTCAGCTTATAGTAAGTGTTCGAAAGGTGGATCCTAGGTATTTCTTCTAGTTTTAAGGCTAACGTCTCCCCATTCTCTAAAATTACATGGGTTAGCCATTCAAAAGCTAGTTGACTCATATTTGAATCATATTTAACTATTTTGTCAGTCAAAATTCTAAGTTTTGTTAAATTACCAATTAGTTTCATCTATTCTCATTGTTTAGGATTTGTTGGCTCAATCTTTAATGTCTTTTCATTCTATTTAAAGGTAAGATGGTTGCATCCACTTAGCCCCCTTCTAGTTCCCCCTATGGTAACTACTCTTTCAAGTATAGGTATCTTTATGGTGAGACATCATATGTTATGAACTACTTTGACCTTGAAGAGATATGGCCTTGTTAGAATTTCAATGCATGGAACTTTTCATCTATTATATAGAATAGGGTCTTGGCTATGGATGTTAGCCTAAACTGATCATCTATCATTTCTACTATAAAAAAATGTCATTCCTATAAATCATAGTTGCTTTCCTCCCAACCCTTCAAGCGAGATCTCTATTCTTTAGATGTTTGCCAATACTCCCTCAATTGCCTTATAAACTTGTTCTATGAGGGCGTTAGTTGTGCTACCCTTATCCACTAATAGTCTCCTTACGAGGTACTCATTTAAAATGCCTTCTACCATTAAGGCATCATTGTGCAATACCACAATATGGTCCTCATCCTAGGGGTTAAACATGATGTCTAACATTATCGTCTTATGAGTGTTAATGAGGAAGATATTTAAACGATGTCGCTTTTTAGGGGAGTGATTTGGCTATTCTCCTCTAATAATCATGTTGATGATGTCGACTATCCTTTTATTGGGTCATTGCTCCATTCTTCCTTCAGGGTCTTATTCTCTAGGTTTTTTGCCTTTTTCATCCTTGATGAACTTTCGAATGGCTCTAATTTTCATCAATATCTAGACCTCCTTCTTGATGTCCTAAGATTATTTGGTACCATGCCCATGATCTTTATTGAACTTGCAAAACAAAGTTTTATCCTTTTTAATAGCCTTTTCAGGGTTTAGCCTTTGAGGGTACTTTATGTCAGTACCATTTTATTTAATCCATAATAATATGTTACCTCTAGTTTCATTAAAGGGGGTGAACTGTACATCTCTACTATTCATTATCCTTTTGAGGGAAGGATTATAGCTTTGAAGGGTTCAATGAGTTGAATTGTCAGCCCTATTGTCTTACGTTATTTTCCATTGTTCGCCATTTTTTTACTCCTTTCTATTGCCTTCATCTAATTCAATGTATCTTTAAGCGATAAAGATCAATTCAAAATAAAAGTTTATGGCTTTTATATGGAGCTTGTCCCTCAATCTTTTGAACATGGTGCCATGGCCTTTATAATTATCTCTACATTAATAGTCTTGATCTCCATAGCCTCCTTATTGTACCTATCAATGTACTCCTATAAGGTCTCGCCTTCTTGTTGTTTATAAGACCTCAATGCGTTGGTTTTTCTTTTTTGTGGAATGTTAGTAATGAACCTTGTCAGGAAAGCATTCTTCATTTATTTAAATGAATGAAGAGAGACTGGTGGCAACTAAAGGCACCACTTTTGCACGATCTCTATTGGAAAAACTTTGTAAAGTATTGCATCCGATATGTCATTAAGTAACATGGTGGTTCAAAAGGTGGACAAGTGTTTCATAAGGTCACCTAATCCTTCATAGACCTACAAGGTAGGAAGTTTCCACTTGGTTAGGAACTTCTCTTTAATGATCTCCCCTGCTAGAGGTGAAGCTTTTAGGTACTTTTTGACAGAGATAGATTTGGCTTTTGAGTGCTTGATTTGAGAGTTGGCCTCATTATCAACTGCACTCATAGCCTCCTTTCTACCGAACCTTATTTGTTACTTCATCCTTGTTTGTTTGTTCTATGGTTTTGGAATGCTAAGGGTCTAATAGTTGGGGATGTTGCTCCCCATTCTATTCTCTAGGATTCTCATTGAGTTGTTGTGCATTAAGAGTCCTATCTGTTTGCTAATTAAAGTTGTCTATTGTGACTTGGATGGTTCTTGCTAGGATCTCTTAAAACTTTGTTAAGACCTCATTTGTAGTAGTAGCTATGTCACAAATAATGATGTGTATAGTGTTTGTTGGTGGTACACCTGAGGATGTATTTTCTTCCTCGTAAGCTGAAAGAGTTAAAATAGGGTTGTTTCTTGTGTGACAAGCCATTAGTCACTGTGGATGAAAGAATAAAGTTTAGTTTTATAAGAGAGGTAGATCTTAAAAGAGTAAAGGTGGGAACTTTAGGAAAAGTAAACAATGAAATAATGAAAGATATTGAGAGATTTCCCATATATGGAGCTAATTGATAGTGCCTTTGATCTTCAAGTGGGCTAATGACCTGCCAAAGATAAGTAAACATGAGCTAAAAAGGGACTGTGTCTCCCATAATTACTTCGATACTTAAGTTAGTGAGAGCATAGGTAAAAATGAAAGCTTGAGAACTTGAGAGTGTGAGTGCTTGAGTAGCGAAGGAAAACACTAAAAAGTAAAGAATCTTAATCGTGTGAAGATGAGACTATTAATACCATAGTCCTTTTTGGATATTTCCTAGATGTGCCTGAAAATAGTATATGTTAGCTTTGTCTTTACTTTCCCACGAAACTCGAAGAGGGGTGTACTGTGTAACCACCTAATTTGAACATTACATCTATTTGTCCTTTTATGAGAAAGCCAAACGATGTGCTTATTCAGATGTTTTGTTGTCCAGGTGTTTAGATGTGCAAATTTCCAAGTATACTATTTGATCATAATATCCATTCAATTCACCTATTCGGTTCTTTACCCATTTGATTGTTCACCTATTCGGTTCTTTGTTCCTATAGAAAACATGTGCCAATCACGTGAAGAACAAGGTCATTCTTTTAAGACAATTAGTGGTGTATGTACAATCAGAAAGCATCTAATACCACTTTGCAATCAAGCTCAATTAACATGTTACAAAATAATTTTTTGATGCCAACAAATTACATATAGTGGCAAAAATAATTTTGTCACTATATTACATTTTATCATTATATTTCATCACTTAAGATATTATTATAAAACAATTTTATCATAATAAATAATTTTTTTATAAAATAATTTATCACAATAAAAATAAAAAAATAAAAAATGCTAATTTTTGTATTAAAAGTTAAATACAAAGAGAAAATAAAATTAGATAACCTTGACTAAAAAATTGCAAAATAATTTTAAAATTTTTTCTTCTTTTTCTATTTTAGATCACATTTTAAGATATATTTGAAAAATGAGATAATAAGCTTATTCCTCAAATTAAAATAAATTGTCTGATGTAATTTTATTTTTTGTTCTTATAAATTTAGAGATGAGAGAAAAAAAAACATTTCATTACTATTTATAGTCTAATGAATGGCAGTCGTTAAATGAAAAATACCAATCTTAACATTTAAAATCATGATATGAGTACCTCATCTAATGCAAACATAGATGACAAATCCAAATATCCACACTACAAATCCAAGGATCAATAACTAGGGGTGGCTTAAGAGGTTCAAGGAGGCTATTGGAGCTTGTGTTAAAAAGGAAATAACATTTGGACTAACTTAAAATAATCAGGCTAGATGTATGTAGCAAGAAGCCCAAGTTAGACATATTAGGCAATTAATGGGTTCAATTAAAGGAACTTCTTCAAGTCTAATTAAGGCCCTATCAACTTGATTTAGCATGTGAAACTTTCTCTGAGCTCCATTTAACAAGCCTAACAATTAGAGATAAAGTTAAAATTTCATAATTTTTAGGATAAAACTTATCATGACAAGACATAGTGGATAAGTTTGTCCTAAAATAAGACATAAGTTCCAACAACTTGAGAAGTAATATCCAAAACCCAACACCTATCTAGCCAAGAAAAGAGTAAAAGTCCAAAGACATGTCTTAATAAGGGATAAGGTCAATAGGTCAAAGATCCTTTTAAGATTTACTTAATTGATATTGTCTTCCTTTTTCCATTATGTTTTCTTCTCATTAGACGAATATCTTCTCCTTGTAATCTTAGGATTTTTTTTTTTCTTTCATGTAAGCAACTCAAATGAAGTGTTTTAGCTAAGGATAAACATATGTTGGGCCAAATGCCTCTTGGCCAATCATATTTCATTATTTTGTTTTCTTAATTCATTGGGACAAGTTATTAGAGGTTCCTTGGAGACCAATTAACATATCGACGAATACTATAGCCATTTTTCCTAGGGTGTTAGTCTTTCATTCTAGTTGGGAAATTGATTCATGTAAGGCTATATATAGCCTTTCTATTTAGCCAAAGCTTTATCATTGGATAATATTATTTTCTTGGCATATTTTGCTTGTGAGATTGATTTCTCTTCTTAGGTACTTGAAAGGACTTGGTGAAATTGTTAAGTGAAGGCTTAATAATTTCATAAACTAGTTAATTCTACGCTTAAATTGACTTTATTTAATTTAGGTTTTGAATTAATAAAACTTTAAATGTTTATAACTTAAATTGCTAGAAATAAGTTTTCTAGAGATTTAGTTGGGATTTGAAGATCAATTTTTTTCTTGATTATTGATAGATTTTGGAACTTGTATTAAATTGCATATAGGTTAAGGACAAGTTACCCTCATTCATATCATCATGTTAACCTAAAGCCTAAAAAAGATTGTCTTCATTCTTCTACGACATCCACTATAGAAAACCTTATCCCTTTCTTTCTAATATGATAAAAAAAAAAAATAACCCTTATCTATACTTCATCTCTAATGCACATTACTACTGACGTTGCACCAATTTCAAATGTGTTTTTCACTTTCCTATTTTTCTATTTTTTGTCATTCTTTTTTTAAAAAAATTTCTTTTTTTTTTTTTTTTTGGTTTAATGATGTGAGTGGGTTGTGTAGGAGAAAGTGGCTAGTCTATGACTATGGCATTTGAATGATGGAACTTTATTAAGGTTTTTAATAGAAGATTAATCTATTGCAAAGTATATTTCTATTTCCTTCGTTTTGAGCTTGTTTCCTCTTTGTTATTCATCAATTTTGCTCATTTATTGTTTAATTTGATTTTGCTCAATACATTAGGATTTTCACCTTTAATTTTTATAAAGAAAAACAATGTATATGAAGAGCTTGGAGGGAATTGAATAAATTTAAATTTCTTTATAACGTAATTTAAATTATCAGAAGTTATATGAGTTAGTGAAGAAATAAATTTAAACAAAATAAAGTGTAGGTAGTAGAAAATTATGTAGACCTACTATCTTGATTATCCAGTAGCTCGAAAGGGAAAATAGGAGAATTAAAAGCTAACCAAGAAGAGAAAAAAAATATATTAAAAAAGGCTAGTGAATCAAAGGAACCCAAGAGTAGCTAAAAGAAAAATCTGAGAGTTCTTAAACTTATTTTATCGAGTTTTTTTTTTTTTTTTTTTTGCTAACTTTTGATTGCATAAGTTGATGAATTAATGTTGTTTTAAATCTATTTTAAGGTCTTTTGTATTGTTGAAATAACTATTTATAAAGGGGGTTTTAAATACGCATGAATAAGAATACATGATATATGTATGAGAAGTGAAAGTTGATGATTTCTTCTCCTTTCTTCTTTGATTTTTATATATGATTTGTATATAATATTTTTGAGTTAAAACCTGATAATACGGACTAAAAATAAAGGAAAATGATCACCTATGGATTTAAGAAAATGGATGAAGAAATTGAAATAAGGTTGTGCATGTGAAGGAGGTGAATTAGAGATAATTGTGTTGAATTTGTTTTTAGAATAGTTAATTAAGAAAATGTCCAAAAAAATAGTAAGTGAATGGCAATGCTTTATATGGTTAAATAACTAAGAAAGACTAAAAGCAAAGAGGAAAAAATAACTAAGTGACAAACAGAATAAGTTGAAGACTTATTGATAGTGTGATCTAGTAATAGTTTGAATGAAAATTCTGCTTTAAACCACTTAATTTCAGAGATAATTTTATTATATGTAAATTATAATAATGAAGATAATTATTGAATAAATAATTAAAAAGATAAGGTTTAAAATCAAATTTTAAAGTGGATGAAATTTAGCTGCATAAGTGTATGTGTAGTTAAGTGCCCAATGAAATCTATAAATAAAATTTGACAATTCAATAAAATTTTTTTCTTGGAATTTTAAAAGTAGCTAGATTTTGAAGAAAAATAATGTTGGATTCATGATTAGGTTTACTTTGCAAAAGAAATAAGCTAAAGTAATTAGATAAAGAATGGGACTTAAACAAAGACTCAAAAAATAGACTCATTTTTAGAATTAAAATGCTTTATTTATCGTGATGTAAGGGTCAAGTTTTGGTATGTTAAAACATGTTTGAATGTCCTAAATTTAGTATGACACAGAATTTTGTGGTGACTCATTTCTCTTCATTGATACTTCATCTATTTCAAAATATATGTTTTTTAAGGTATTTGTGCAGTGATTAAAGAATGTATTTAATACATAGAGAAAATATTATGTTGGCCCTTGGCACCAAGAAGGGGGGTTGAATTGGTGTATGAAAATTTCTAAAAACAAAGAAGTGAGGAGGAAAAATGAGAAGATTGAGATAAGCGATTTATAGTGGTTCGGGTATTAACCAACCCTACATCCACTCCCCAATTCACCAATTAGGTATTTCACTCAATCAATAGTGTTTTAGAAACTTAGACTCAACTTAGTGTTTAGGCTCACACCAAACCTTACAACTTGTGTTTTACAGGCTCACACAAAAACCTTTTACAAGTGTTTTTAAGGCTCACACTAAAACCTATCACAAGTGTTTTCAAGGCTCACACTAAAGCCTATCTCGATGCGTTTTCAAGGCTCACACTAAAACCTATCTCAATGTGTTTTACAGGCTCACACAATAACCTATCACGATGTGTTTTACAGGCTCACACTACAACCTTACAATATGGTATTTAATGCTCACACCCAATAATTAACAATCTTACAAAGAAAATTGAAAGAAATGAGTAGCAAAGATTGAGAGCTTTTTCACTTGATAATGAATTTCTTAACCTTATCATTTATTAATGTTTGGTGGAGTATTTATACCCAAATTCCACCAAAGAGACTAATGACTAGTTTAATAGCTAGTCCAACGGCTAATCCATATGTCAGCTTCCCATTGGTGATTTCCAATTTTCCTTACGAAAGTCAAAAGTTGCAGCTTTGTGTCTAACGGCTAGTTTACATTTTCCTTACGAAAGTCAAAAGTTGTGGCTTTGCATTAGTGCTTTAGGAAAATATAACCATTGTATTTCTTCAGTCAGCATAAGTCGCTGTCGTGATTTTCATTGTACAGACCGCGATCCTGATCGCAAAACAGCCTGCCAAATTGTGCAACTTTCACTTCTCAAAGCGCGATTGCTACCAACATGTAACCTTCGCAATTTTTGACTTCCAACGGCTTTCTAGGACATTTGTCAAGCTCTGATTGTGGACTTCTTTCCCTTTTGAAACTTTTTGTAATTCGCGGTCACGACTCCGACGCGACACAAACCGCGAATTCATCTGTCATTTTTGGTTTGCTTCATTTTGCTTGTTCACAGTTGAGAATGACTCCACGATTTAGCATGTCTGATTTTTGGCAAGTCTTCTCACGAGTTGCGATAGCGAATCCTTGATTGCGGTCGCAAATCACTTTGGAGTTAGAGAGATTTTCTTCTACCTTATCTTTAGAGACTTATTTTTCTGCAAAATCAATACTTAATAAAAACATTAGTAATGATCAATCTCCTTTGTCAAAATCAAAAGAGGTTTTAGACTTAGGATTAACCATCCTAGTCCAACATATTATATTATCCTTAAAGTAATTGTCCCCAATATTTATTATCATTATACATACCAACTAGGAGTATATGCTTTAAATAAGGTTGGAATGGATAAAAAATAGAGAAAATTTATAGATATATGTGAAACGTCATATTATTTTGAAAAATAAATTCTAACCTTAAATGACATATACTTTGAAATGGAGGGAGTATTGAAAAACAATAGGATTCTTACCATAAAAGCCAGTTTTGGTGAGGTTTGTATAAAATGAAATGGAAGCTTAAGTATGAAAAAGAGAAAATGACGTAAAGTAAGCATAGTTGCAACTTGTTTGTAAGCTTAAGTATGAAAATGACATAGAGTAAGCATAGTTGCAACTTGTTTGTTGTAATTGCAATTCAATAGAATTAAATCTATATCAACCTTTTCCTATTTTACTCAAGGTTATAATCAACTTGCCTAATCTAGTAGAATTAATATTTTTATTTGACCCAAGTACCAATTTTGTAAATATTTTATTTCTAGCAAATGGATTCTAAATTAACTTGAAATTGATATTTTATTTTTCTTTTAATTTGTCTTTGATGATAATTAATTTCAACAATCATGGTTCATACCAAAGTTTAAAGGTATATATTTTTATAGATGATTTATTTGTTAAGTTATTTTTGCATATAATTTTTCTCATAATTGATATCTTTTTCATGAGACTTTATTTATTTTTTATTAACATGTAATTTTGATTGTGATGTTGGACAAAGATTAGATTAGAAGATTCAGTTTTTTTTTTTTTTTTTTTATCATTCATATAATACAGTTTCAAATTTCAAGCATAACATTGAAGCGAAAGTCTAAATGATCAAGTATATTTTGAAAGACATACTTGGGGATTTGATGATTTCAGATTATAGTTATCATATTGTTGTGGACTCAATTTCTAACCAAATTCCTAGACTATACTTAATGAATATTTTGTAATTTATTTCATGTTTGGAAAACTTCAATTATTGTAATACTGATTGTATGATTGAAAAAAATAATATAATTTTTAATGATTTTTGTGAGTTTTTTTTCTTTTACTCTTGTATACTAAAAGTTATTTTATTTTCAAAAAATACGTTTAATTTGTGAATTTATTTATTAAAAGACAAAATTTTGTCACTATAATGTGTTTTTTTTTTTTTTTTGTGATAGATTATATTTTATCTTGAAAATAACTATATGTACAATGACAAAGTTAGTTGTTGAGAACAAATATTTTTATCACCATAAAAGTATATTTTTATCTTTGATTTTGGATTTTTTGTGAAAAAATTTATAATTATGTGAGAAAGTTAATTTTTCTTGTGATATTATTATATTATTTTATGACAAATAAATGTTTATCACATTATATATATTAAGACGGGTTTTATTTTAACAAATATGGTAACAAACTAATTTTGTCACAATATCTCTACAGTTGTAAAATTGACGCATATTATGAAAAAGTTTTTGTCACAAAAGACCAAATTTCTTATATTGAAATATTTTCCCTTTCCAAAGAGAATCGTTTGAATTTGTATGACCAAACAAAATGTTTCTTATATTCAAACATTTGCCCTTTCCGGGAAAAGAATGATTCAAATTCGTGTGACCAAAGAAATTTACACAAACCAATCCACTATCGAGACTTGTAGACTCCTGCCATAATAAAAGAGAGTTGACATTTCAAATAGGAGACATTCTCCAAGGATTCATGCCGCAATCAAAATGAAGCCTCTTACAAACAACACGCCTAAATATAATTCCTTGCACATCACCTATAAATTATGGTAATTATGTAATTATAGTCGATATATTAAAATGAAAAAAATACCCCTCTCATAATCAAGAAAATTACAATTCACATGCAACCTCCACTTTCGTTTGGCAATGCATAGATAATATAAATACAATAAGTTCGCACAAAATATAAAAGAAATTGAAAGAAATTCTCCAATACATATGCAACTTTGTTGCAATCAATCTATCTTGAAAGAAGAAAAAACTAGTTTTTATTTACAAAAGCACACTGTTTCCTGATTTCACCTTGCTTGCCCATAGGAACTCCAACATAACCAAGTTTCACCATAGATTCAGAAAAATCCTGTGAAAAAGTCAATCCATGGGTGAAAGATTGAAGTTTGACATAAATTCTGGTTTCAAAATCATCAAGAAGAGTTGCATCAGATTGAAAGAGGCCTCTTCTTTTAGCTAAAATAGTGTAGTATATTCTTCATCAAATGTCTCAAAGCTTCCTGGGTCCATCTGTACTGCTGTCTTGGTACTTCCTCCTGGCTTGGATTTTTTCTTCAACTGAGCTACATATTTTGGATCCAGTAATGGGTCAGTGTCACATTTTTCGATGAAATTGCACAACCTGTTTGAGATTATGAAGCAGTGCCCTCTCCCAATGGTGTGCGCTCCTATAAATGAATGCCAATGACTTGTTACCTACGTATGTTAAAAATTCCTAAACGATAGTTTGGTACTTGCAATGATCTATGTTCTAATTGTCGACAACATTGATAAGTGGACAGTCCTAATTAAAGCACACCTGCAAGCTTTGTCTTTCTTTTGTTTTGAATTTTTTTTTTTGTTAGTTAATTAAGTTGGGATCAAATTTGAATGGACAATATCGTAGTTTCTAAGACAATTCTATTATGTATACTAGTTCTTAATCTTTCTTATTTAATTCCATTTTTCAAGTAAGTAGATTTTGTACTATGAATCTAGTTTATGGATAATCCTTAAGCTTTAAAATCATTAATTTATGTACTTTTAATTTCAGCTGTTGAATCTCTAGTTTTTCAATCACTCGCCACCATCAATTATTTATGTACATATTATCTTGGTTTATTGTCCATGATTTGTCAGTTCTTTAGTTTTTGGATCATTAATTTAATAATTCAATTGCGGAAATCCCCAAATTCGAGCTATTCCTTCCCTATCCCCAAAATCCTCAAAACCCGAAACCCTACCCTTCTACCTTTACTTCTTCTCTTCTTATTCCCTTCCTGGTTTCTTCTTTCCTCCTTCTCACATCCGACACCCAAAATTGAGCTACTTCCATCTCTTGCAATCGAGCAATTCCTATCCGCTCCTTGCTTCTAGCTTCTAACGTCCTGAGGCTAGCAATCGAGTTACGAGACTTGGCCGAGATTTGAGGTTCGTTTAGATGTAAAACCAAGAAATGAAGACATGGGTTAGTTTAGATGTAAAATATTTGAAGAAATTTGAGGCGTTTTGTGAATGACAATGTGAAGCATGGATTTTTCGTTGAATGTTGTTAAATACTATTTACACAGAGAAATAGCCATATTTTCAAAGCAAGACTTTGAATTTCAATATGTTATGAGATAAGGTTGTAAGTTTTGCCCTGTTTGTGGCTTTGTTGTCAGAGTTTGAATTAGTAACCTTTCATGAGCTCAGTTTGTTGGCTTTTGTTGTGTTCCCTTCAAGTTTAATCATTAGGTTTTTGCTTGATCATCTATGTCTGATTATTGTTCTTGAGATCTGAAGCAAATTTGAAGCCTTTTTGTTTGTTCACCTGTCCTCAACGATGCCATCAGCTCTCAAAGGATAGTAATCTTCTCCAAATCTTGCTGCCCGTATGCCCTCTTCTTTAACTATTCCTTCAATTTTTATGAATATATTTTCATTTTCCCTAGTTCTGATGTTGGTGAATTTGGTAAATAAGGATTCTTTCTTTGAATGGGTACGAAATGCAAGTCTTTGGATCGAAAAATCCATCTCAATTTCCAAGAGATGGAACTAAGTATGTGCATGTGATCTTAGTTACTGACTGTGGACCTATGATTTGTTTCTTGAGTGTGAAATTATTGATAATTTTGATGATAGACTCCTTAGATATGTGTTTGAAATTTCATTTGTTAGGATCACGATTGAGTTCGAGGATTTGTTTTCTAAACTGGAAAAGTGTGCATATGACTGTGGATTGTTAAAATTTTAGAATGATATTTGTTTCTATTTGTTTGAATTGGAGATTTTGCGTTTGTACTTTTGGTAATTGATCTTGCCCGATCTTTGAGAATTGATTGCTAAATCATGGAATTGCTTGCTCATTTTCTTGTGTATGTGATTAACCATTAAACTTAAAATGACGTATGTTGGTTATCCTTGAGTTTGAATTTGGAAATTTTTGTATATGCTCTTGTTGATTCATGTAGAAGTTGAGTTCATGATTTTGTTTATCAAAATCTGAAACTTTTATGTATAGAATTTTTATTTGATTTTGTGAAAATATGTGTTTCTCGCAGTCCAAGTTTGAAGTTTGTAGACTTGTGGTTTTAATGATTAAAGTAAGAAATTATGTTTCTGATGTTGGCTATTTAGTTGAATTTATTGTTCACGATTTTGATTATTGAATCATGTTTATCAGGCTGTTGTTATGGTTGGAAGATGTGAGATGCTTATCATTAAATATAACGACTAAAGTAAGAAATGGCAAAGTTCAAAGCATGCTTTCATCTGATGAAATAATACTAGCACCAGAACCACTGATTTATTAAGTTTCATTTCACTCCCTTGAAAAGAAAATGCAACATTGCTATGCCATCTCATTTCTTGTTGGCTGCATACCATTTCAATGATCAATCGTCTCTAAAAAAAAATGTGGTTTAATGCGTCACCTACTTATTTTTTTATAGCATTTTGTATTGTCCTTTACATTCCTTGTATATGAGACTATTGCTAAGTTGATTATTCTTAGTTTGTGGCATGAGCAAGTACCTTGTTATGACATTTAAGTTAGGTCAAAGGGGAACTTAAGGTGCTGTAAGTGTCGAGGGAACGTTTTTTGCAAGGATTGTATATTGTGTTTTATGGTTGATATAGTTCTATACTATTAATATTAATTAATTGAACATTTATTGTTTTCAATACTATGCATTTGTAACATTAGTATTGTTCATTATTATATTTCATTTAATTATTAACTATGTTTTGATATTTTTAATTCTTAATTCAAATTGAGGATATAATTCCAGCTATGTTCCTTGTGATTGCATTGGGTCTAATATCTGCCTTTTCTTTCTATAACTATGGTCAACCCTTTGAATCTTCACCATCAACAATTCCACCAGAAAACAGTAACCCTATTAACATGTTCCAATGAATCTATAATATGAACAAGCAACCAGGCTTTAGTAAGATCCTTCAAATGATTATTTTGATAACATACAACCTCCCATTAGAAACATAAATGGTGGTTGATGCATGTAGAGGCAAGTCCTAGTGTCCAAGTTTCAGGATATGGCTGCTTAAATGTAAATTAAAGATACTGTTTATTACAAGTTTATTAGGCTTAGAAATAAAATTTATATGATTAATTAAAAAGTGAGCCCAAAACAATAAGTCATTTATTTAAAATAAATATATACAAATTAAAAATTAAATCTTAAATATAAGGTTCAAACTCATTTGATATAAATTCACTTCAATCAGTCAAGTTACTTTTTTTAATAAGAGCAATTATATTTAAAAATAAAATATGTATGATTAATTAAAAAGTGAGCTCAAAATAATAAGTCGCTTATTTAAAATAAATATATATTTTTTAAAGATTAAGTCCTAAATATAAGGTTTAACCCCATATAATATAAGTTGATTTCAATTAGTTAATAGAATATATATTTATAAACAACTAAATAACGAGTTAACTTTTATTTATTCCTTCTCGATAATAGTAGGTCAAGATTTGGGCTTTTAACACTTAGGGGATGTTAAATTTTTTTTGCCAGAAAGACACTTTGTGATTAACGTCCTTAGCAAAATTTGTGAACTATGCAAATTACATCTTTTTTTTTTTTTTTTATGATGTGTCACCTTTAAATCAAATTTTTTTAAACATGATATGGTAAAACTATACACATAAGAAGCTATTTTTTAAATTAAATAAACATTCTTAAATCTTTAAATTTAGAATCAATAATATTTTGCTAAAAAAAATCAAAAGAGTTTCATCTAAATTTAGAATTAAAAATATTTTTATTCAAAATCAGAATAAATATCATAATATGCATTATCTTCTTCTTTGTTATTATTATTTCTTTCATTTATTCATTGCTTTTTCTGTGTACAAAAACATGCCAATTTTTGCGGAGAATTCATCATTAACCATAGTAGATCAAATCAAGCTTTGAAAACCCAAAAATCATTTCCATCATCATCACCACCACTACCACCACCAAGAAGAAAATCCCATTTTACTAGAAATAAATCCATACCCACATATCTGTCGTCCCTCTAGATCCACAATCTACTCTCGCACTTTTCCACCACCACCAGTAATAAAAAGATCACTGCTTTTTAGAGGCTAGGAATGCATTGTAGGGGTGGCACAATAGGTGTCAATGTCGGCAATGATACGTTTGTCAGTACACTGAGAGGTGAATAGGGTCAAGAAGAAATGGTGGAAGCTGTATGGTTTATTCAGGATGTATGGTGTGGGCTTGGAATTGGGTTTTCTACTGCGGATGTTGTTGTTGGGTCTGTAGATTGTCAAGAGGAACAATAAAAATGCGTCGAGTAGAGGAAAGATTGATGGAGAAAAAATAATCAAAGAAATAGGGAGAGGAAGAGAGAGAGGGAGGTATTCATTTTCTTCTTTAATGCTGCGCAATTGAATCTTTGATGCTTCTTTTAATGCTGAAAATTTGTATATTGAGCTTGTGTATGGTATTTGTGTTTATTTTAAGAATTTATGCGATGAAATGGAGATGAGTTTATCTTTATGCTTCTTTATTTTTGAGATTTTGATCATTTGATTTTGGTTGATCTCGTGGGATATTTTTTTTTTTTCGGTCGAAATGATCTTGTGGGATTTTGGATTATGAGTTTAGAGAAAAAAGAAAGAACTGTGATTTGCATATTATTATCACCATCAACCTAGGAAAATGGTTTTGCCGGAGACAGCCTCTCTATGACAATCGCCATCCATTCTATCATCAACTCCTGTCCATCTCTATCTGCCACGTCGCTTTTTCAGTATGACCTACTTGATGACCATCGTCCATTTGAAGATCGAGCATTTAGTCTTTGATTTCTAGATTGCTTGGTTGATTTGTTGATTTTTTATTAGAAATTGTTCGGTTTATTTGGTTAATTTTTTGGAGTTTGTTGTTTGATTTTTTATCTTGTGAGGTTGAAAGAGTTTATGGGTTCGACTGATTACGAGGATGATGATGAAAAATATTTAACTTTATTTTTCTTTTATTTTGATTATAAATTTTTAGATATTTTAGTTTAAAAAAAATAATTATGGATCCCATAATATGACACATAGACATAAATTAATTTTTAATTAGTATTTTTATCACAAATCATATAATGTGTCTATGTTAGAGTATTAAAATATTAAAAAATAGTTAATAATGTCTCATCATATAAAATAGACGGAATTTGTTTATTTGACTAATTTCTATTAATTATATTAATTTCAAGCTATTTCTCTAACAAAAAAAATTTCACAGTAAAAAGTCAAAACTACAAAGTACTTTTTTGCATTTTTTTCTAATTAATTTTAATCTAAAAAATTAGAGAATATTTCTTATCTATTAAATTGATATTTTGACAAAAAAATAATTTAAAACTATATATTATTGCTTTATCAAGCTCTTTAATGAAAAGTTACAAAATAACTAATTAAAAAAGAAAATATAGAAAAAAATACAAGAAAAACATATAAAAATTCAAAATTAATTATTTATATAAATTAAATAATAAAAAATTTAAAAATAACTTAAATTATATTAGCAGGCTCATAATTACTTAATTTTAATCTCCCATTTGGCATGCACTTCTTTTTCTTTAATATTACTCTCACACGTGGTTTAGCAGACTCATCTTCATAAAGGGCATAATCAATCTCACTCATTCCTAAGGCAAACAAAATGTCGTCTTTCCATCTCTTAAAGTTGGTGCTAGTCAAGAGTTCAACAGTCGCAGTACTGTTGTTGAGACTAAAGGAGACTTTTTGCTCAAAACAAAAGCATGTACTAGAATTGAGATAGGTACAAAAATCAAATTTATAATTTACACAATCTAGAAAATTTTAGCATCACTACATATTTCCCTTTGGGTAGAACATGCACATGCAATAGAATTTTTAGTTATGAATCACACAATTGAGACCACACCAGTTTCGATAAATCTATCCCCTTTGGACAGACAGACTCTCTAGATTAATGCAACTCTAAGCACAAATAGTTTCATCTCAACAAGCTCTCACAAAATCAATGCATCTAATAACTCCTTTGGGCAAATTATTATATACATTAATTTGGAATTATCTCTTCATTCCAATAAATACTCTCAAAATCAATGCATCTAATAACCCCTTTTAGCCAGGTTATTATATACATTGATTTGGAATTATCTTTTCGAAAAAATTAAAAATAACTCTACGAATTTCAATGGATGTCCCACTTTGGCAGTAACACCCTCATCAACCCATAAAATTATTTTCAATTAGAGATTTATAATAGCCTAATTAAAATACATACTAAACATAAATATATATTCCAAAAATATACAACGTACTAAATACGATATACCTTAATTTCAAACTCATGATTATTTTCTCATATATGTGCAAAATAAATATTTATTATTTATTTATTTAATTTTATCACAAAATTAATATCACTAAATAATAAACTGACAATTAATTATATATAAATCACCTATATATATATAATTATTGAAATAAAATTAAAACATATCATGATGAACATGAACATAAGTCGCCTATCTAAATATTTGTTTGCATATGATGTTAACTGGTAATTGCCTTAGTTTAGTTGGCCAAGATTAAGTTTATTGGGGCCTCGCGGTAGCAGGTTCGAGACCCACGACACGCATCCTTCTTCCTTTTTCTTTTTTTTTTTTTGGTTTTGTTTTGCCACAGAATCATGGCTTCACCAGCAACGACACCATCGTCGATCCTTATTTAGCAGGACGACTGTTTGTTGATCTTGCTCAACAACCAACAACAAAGCATATAATCAACACGAATCAATGATTCAACAAACACAATCCAAACATCAAAGATTTCAACTCCCTATAAAGTTCTCTTTTCAGAATTGAAACCCGCAAACCATTGGAATCGCATCATCAATGCAATCATCAGATTTCGCGAATTTGGCATTAAAAGCGGAGCGTATGGTCAAGTGTAGTGTCGATTGACTACACATGGACATCTTGGCACTTAGTCCCAAATCTAAGCATTGATGCTCCAGTCATCAAGAGTTTGAGGAAACAAATTCTCTTGATTATGTTGAGCCCTCTATCAAACTCTTTTTGAACATGTCGACAAATGACCATGAGCCTGGATTGTGGATTTGTGGATCGGAGGTTTGAGGTTTTTTGGTTATGGGTTGTGATGATTTGTGATTGGGATTGCAAAAAAAAAATAAAAAAGAAAGGAAAAACAAAAATTGGCCAACACAGGAAAGAAGAAAGAAAAAGAAAAAAAATGAAAAAATTGGCCAATGCTGGTTTCGAGCCCGTAACCTCAATGAGATTAGCACGCGTCATCAACCGTCTGAGCTAATAGAATAGCTTGTGACAGTAGAAACAAAGTAAATATATCAAAAGGCGATACAACAACTCCTAGGATACCCTTAATCGATCATCAAAAAAAAATTTTTTTTTTTAAATAATACAAATATTTAGGATTCTAAATGATATACAATCCCAATGTTATGATGCCACATGTAATAATTTTTATTCAAGATCTAGTACATAAATTTAGGACACCAACTTTAACAATTAAGTGAAAACAAATTGCGTACCTATTTTTGCATTGGATTCCAAATTGCTTTGAGCCATGATTACAACCGCTAAAATTAAACACTACGGTGATAGGTCAGAAGGGTTGAAAATGAAAGCTAGGTCTTCCTCTCCTTGACCTTCTCAAGACGGCTACAATGGGTGTAGCAACTAGGATTTTTGTTATGAAGGCAGATGAGGAGACCTAGTATATTTATAATAAATTTTAACAGGCCCACCCATCACAGGTCCATGTTAAAATAGGCCTACACTGACCGTCTTCCATATCAGCCCACAAAAGGTGTCATAAGCCCATAACTCAATTGATCACTATTTCAATTAGGCTTACCCATTAATCAATAAACTATGTTATTCCGTCCATTATATAAATAATTAAAACAAACTCATAATTAATATTAGCCTACATAAAAATTCCAATATTTCACCCCTTTGATTTTGATGTTAAGGACTAGGTGACTTAGAAAATATTACTTTGAGGAACGAGTGAGAATAGGCTATACAAATTACAACAATCATCTCCTTTCCAGGCTAATATAGTTGACAAAGCCTCCTTCGAGGATTGGCATGCTTGCCTTGGGCATACCAATTTCCAAATTATCAATAAGATTGTTTCTCGATTTCATTTGCCTTGTACTGTAATTTCTAAGAATTTTAATTTCAAATGTTCTTATTGTTTTCAAGGCAAGCTTGCCATGTTTCCCTTACCACCAATTTTACATTCGAGCACTAAACCATTAGAATTAATTTATTTTGATATCTATGGGCCATCATCATATATTTTTCACCTTGGACATTGTTACTTTATCATACACCTGGTTTTATCCTTTAAAGCAACAAAGTGAGTTAACGTCCTTTTTTGTGCAATTTAAAATGCTTGTTGAAAATCAATTTGACACAACCATTAAAGCTTTGCAAACAAACTAAGGAGGCAAATACACAAACTAAACACCTTTCTTAATCAAAAATGGATTGCAAATTGGCTAGTTTGTCCACACATCCATTAACAAAATGGTTTGGCTGAGAGAAAAATTCATCATATTATTGATACTGGACTGTCCATGGTAGCTCACAATAAAGTTCCTTTGAAGTTTTGGTTTCATGCCTTTAATAATGTTATTTTGATAATTAATTCTCTTCCTATTCCAATATTGGCAAATCAATCTTTTTATTTAGTTTTGTTTAAAAGCATCCAAAATATGACTAGTTTAAAAACTTTGGGTGTTTGCTTAAAGCCTATAATCGTCACAAGTTTCATTTTCGGTCCTTTCTTTGTGTTAATTTAGGATTCTCTCCTAATCACTTTGGATAGAGGTGTTTGGACATTGATTCTAACTATACTTATTTTACCAGGAATTTGAAATTTAATAAGAAATCTTTTCCTTTTTTTACTACTACTTATTTGTAGGGGTCTCAATCTTTGTCTTCAGTGGATTCAAATTCGTTCAATGTAACTTGTGTTTATCACTCTCACTCCTCTTTAGTCACTTCCACAACCTAACCTAATTCAATTGCCATTAGACTCCAAGTCTAGTCTAAATACATCTCCTTTACCTTTTCATCCTACACAAACTTCTTAAACTGAATCAACTTTAGAGTCCTCCACAAATCCAACACCACCTAATCTTACTATTGCACCTATCCATCTTTCATGATTAATACTTTTGATAACTAGTGATACGGTCCGAGGCCAACGCCTATAAATTGAATATGCAAGTGCACCCATTAAGTATAGTATAGCATAGAAGTATCGAGTGTCAATCCCTCAATAACTAAAAGTACTAGTATTAGTTGTTTCTCTATTATATAGCTGGTAAATTTAAGTGAATTATTTAATTAATTAAAGATTAAAATAAATTAATTCCGCAAACTAGAATAATGAAAATATGAACTAAAGAGTGGAAAAAGGTAACTAATATGACAAATGACACTCAAGTATTGAATCTCCCTAACACTTTTTAAGAAATTAATTTTCCAATAATACAATCTAATTCAATGTTTAAGGAATAGTGAAATTCCTTTAGTATGTTAAAATCCTTCTCAAAATAATTAACATCTAATTCTAGGTTGATTACTTGGAATCTTTTCCTAATTAAAACCCCTAAAATCGCATTATAGTTCTTTTGAATTTCACTATTAGGTTTGACCCTAATCCGAAGGATTTATGTTATCCTATCTCTAGGGTTACATACAACTCCTTTCAATTGTGCTAAACTTATTCAATAACTTGATTTTTCAATCTAAGTTTAAAGAATTGTAAAGCAAAAATCAATATTCCGGACATATCAATTCAAGGAGATAAAGAGCAAACACAATTGAATTTTAAAAAAAAATGAAAATATTGTATTGTCTAAAGAAAATCACAACTCAAAACTCATCTTAGGGTTCATCATACTCAAATGTCTAAATAATTTAGTTCATGATGGAATTACTAGCGAAAATCAACATAAAGAGAAAATAAAAATAGAAAAGATTTCATGATAAAACCTTGTAGCCTCTAATTCTCTTCAAACTTGATGATGACCAATAATTCTACTTTTTTCTTTGCTTGTCCCCAAAAAAATAAAAAATAAAAAGTCTCTTTCTTAAAATTCTCCTCCTCCTAGTGATACTCTCATACTTCTCCCAAAATAAGAAAAATATCCTCCCCACAATTTAGGGAAAAATATAATAATAAATCCTCCCTAATTTAGGATAGGACACGATGAGACTTTCCAAATGCTACACGGATTCTTTCTCAACTGAATTAGGAAAAGCTTGAAATTTTGTCTGAAAAATATCAAAATGGGTCCCTAAACTGTCAAATTTTTATTTGGTCTCTAAACTTCTAAACTGTACAATTTCACCCAAAAAAAACTCTCATAATTCATCAATCAGCCCCAATTTTCAAGATATCCTATAAAATCACAAAATACAAGCCAAAAGTAAGACATCATTTGATATTTTTCTCTCAATTAGACTTAATTAACAATAAAACTAGCCCCAAAAATACTAAAAATAAAGAACTATCAAATTCCTCTATACTTAACATTTTGCTTGTCCCCAAGCAAAAATACAAAGCTAACCAAACAAAAGACACAAACAAAAGACTCAAAACAAAACAAGAAAAATATTAAGCACAAAATACATAAAAATTAACATAACTGACTCATAAACACATTTCATCCCCTCATCAGCATCATAACAAATCAAATTAACCGAATTATGCAAAACAATCATCAATTCTCAAACTTGTAAAAATTGTGTTCTAGCATACTTATTTAATCATAACTATCCCTAAATCTGTTGGTCCTAGTGCATCAAGAAAGACGGGTTGAATTGGTGGCTAATTTGAACTTTTGATTTGGAGGAAACTCACAAAAATGAAAGATTAGAGAAAGGGGTAGGAGAAGAATGAACACAAGAGTTTTATAGTGGTTCATGAATTAACCAACCCTACATCCACTCCCTAATTCACCAATTGGGTATTTCACTCAATCACTAGTGTTTTATAAGCTCACACTCAACTTAGTGTTTAGGCTCACACTAAACCTTATAACTTATGTTTTTTAGGATGGATGAAGAAAGAAAAAAGATAAAATGGTTAATCCTAAATTGCCTAAATCATTTTTATGCTTGTATTAGATAATGTGGTCTCAAAATGATAACAAATTAAGTTCTAAATACTCTAGTACTATTTGAGGACTCACTCAATAAAGAATTCACAAAATTAAGCACATTACAAGGAAAAAAAGGCTCAAACCTTTCTTTATAGTGTAAAAAATATGTAAAGAATTTGTAGACTTCCAAACCTTGAAATTTTCTTTAAAGATAGTGATAATTAAATATCTATGATAGAAAACAAGGTTTGCAAATTAAGAAAGTGAATACAAGGCATAGCTAGATATTTTTGACTAAGGTAAGATGAAAATGATGGAACTACTAAGCAAATAATGAGTCATTCACACAATAAAGCAAACAAAATATCAAATTTTTGTGTTTACTTTTTTATGTGAAGAAAGTAAAATAAAATAACAACAAAATTATTAAACAATATAAACACTCCCCCACACTTAAGTCACATTGTCCTCAATGTGGAGGAAAAGTTTTCAGCACGACAAAACCATAAATAGCACATTAAAGAAAAGGAAAAACAAAAAGAAAAAGAACAAAGGAATTAGGAAACTTCCCTAGAATCTCAAGGTGCATGTGGTGGATGTGGGGTGTGGATTAAGGATGAAAGTAGTCGCGTGCACCTAAAAAAATGTACACAATGCACTTGGGACCACATAGATACTACCATAAAAGGATTGTGAAAATCCTCTTGTGCATTTGAATGCACAGGTGTACGGCAGAAACCGCACAACTTCTGGACAAATTTTTTTTTCAAAATTTCTACAAAAACAAAACACCCTAATAAAAATCACATTAATTAAAATTCATACACCAAATAAGTTTTTCTAATAATAATTTCATATATTATTTTATTTGATTTTTTTCATCATTTTCTCGTCGGTGCTATGAGCAATCTTACTCAAATTTGAGAAGTTTCAACTCCTCACGAACCATTTGCTTATCAAAATCACCTTCGAGATAGAGCTTCAAATGATGACCATTCACTTTAAACATACCTTTTTCAGGATGAGTTAGTCAATATTAAAATAAAAAAGTTTTATAACACAATATGCTTTATGCTTAAGCACTGTAGGCAGATGACATGCTTTTTCATAAAGTAACCTACATGGTGTAATACCATTAGGTGTTTTATAAGTTGTTATATAGGCCTAAAGAGCATCATCTAGCTTAAGGGATCAATCTTTCTCAGATTGTGCAATTGATTTTTCAAGAATTTGTTTGAGATCCTTATTACCTACCTCAACTTGATCACTTGATTGAGGGTGATATGGGGTTGCAACTCTATGTGTGATGCCATACTTTTGAAGCACCTTTTCTAATTGTACATTCTGAAAATGAGTACTCTTATCACTTATTAGTGCTCGAGGTGTGCCAAACCGCGAGAAAAGCTTCTTCAGGAACTTAACTACAACCTTAGCATCATTTGTGGGTAAAGCTTGTGCTTCAATCCACTTAGAAATATAATTTATAGCAATTAGGATGTACTTATTTCCAAATGAAGTCAGGAAGGGACCCATGAAGTCAATACCCTAAATATCAAATATTTCACATAACAAAATATAGTTTGATACATTTCATCATAACAAGAGATATTACCTGAGCGTTGGCAATTATCACATTACTCCACATAACTTTAGGCATCCTTAAAGATAGTCTGCCAATAGAAACCTGATTCATAGACTTTCTGAGCCATCCTATTTACACTAAAATGTCCTTCAATAGGTCCAACATGGCAACGCTCTAAGACTTTCCATCCTGCTGAAGTTAGGACACATCTCCTCATAATTTGATCTGCACAAATTTTAAATAAGTAGGGGTCCTCCCAAAAGTAATTCTTCAAATCCGAAAAGAACTTTCTCTTTTGATGATGAGACATTCCCTTTGGTAGAACTTTACCTGCTAAGAAATTTGTTATGTCAACAAACCATGAGACATCCAAATCACTTACCATTTTAATGTTGTAAAGATGCTCTTTAAGAAATTGATCATTTACCTCGGCTTCATTGAGCTTTTCTAAATTTGGATTCTCTAAATGAGATAGATGGTTAGCTGCTAGGTTTTTAACACCTTTCTTATCATGGATCTCAAGATCAATCTCCTGCAACAGCAAAATTCATCTAATTAATCTAGATTTTGCATCTGATTTAGTAAGCAAATAACACATAGCAAAGTGATCAGTATAAACAATGACTTTGGACAGTATCAAGTAAGATCTAAATTTATCAAACGCAAAAACCATAACTAATAACTCAATCCCCATAGTTGTATAATTCTCTTAGGCATCCGTGAGAGTCTTGCTAGCGTAGTAAATAGGTTGAAAATGCTTATCTTTTCACTGTCCAAGGACTATGCCTACTGCAAAATCACTTGCATCCTATATTAGTTCAAAAGGAATAGTCTAATTATAAAGGCAGGAGACCATAACTTATACAACAACTAGGGTTAGGGTTAGGGTTATAAAGGCAGGAGAGAAGACTTAACCCATTTATAATAAATTTTAACATTTTCACCCATCGCAGGTCCATGTTAAAATAGGCATCCACAGACTATCTTCCATATCGGCCCACTAAAGGTGTCATAAGCCCATAACTTATTTGATCACAATTTAATTGGGCTTACCCCTAATCAATAAACTATATTATTAAGTCTGTTTTATAAAACTTAAAACAAACCAATAATTAATATTATCTCACACAAAAAATTCTTACATTCTCCCACTTGGACAACATTAATTATGGCGTTTTCATGTTTTATTAAAGAAAATATTTTGAAAATGACTCTCAGACTGAATACTTTAAACTCAAATGTGGCCACAAAATTTTAGAAAACATATAATTTATTGATAAAATGACACCTTAAACATAATCATGTTCATATTAAATTATCAATATCAGATCATGGTAGTAATTTTGCCCCTTATTGATATAGTATCAATCCATAGTCACAAATATTGATAACTTCACCGACCTAGATTCAGATATGACAGTGTAGTAAGAAAATAACACTCACATGTAATCAATACACTATTTTCTTTGTCAGTCCTCCAAATATTTCTCTTTCACACATGCTCAAATGAGCAAAAGAAATTCACAAGGCTTCACAATAAGGCTTTTGTTTCCATTTTGGAAATACACATAACATATGTCTTAGCTTTTGTTTTCAGAAACACAATTGAAAACTAATTAATATAGCTTAAGATAATTACACTAATCTTAAGCACATCATGCATAACTCATAGCATGTTATATATATAGAGTGTGTGCTATAACAAACAACCACAAAGTACTCAACTCATATAAATAAAAATATATGAATAAGCAATGTAGCAAAATTATTTAACTTAGATGTTCAATTATAAGCATAAAACTCCTACTAACCAAATACATCAAAAGACTGTACAACACTCATATCACTAACATGTTTTTTAAAAATTATAACTAATATCAACCAGTACTAAAGTACTGAATCTCAATGTCTCCTTTTTTTACTAAGTCTCTGACTGTAAGATATTTAATCTCCATATGTTGAGAACCATCGAACTTTTATTGTTCTTAGAAAAGAACACAATAACATTATTATCACAATATATTCGAAGTGGCCTAGCAATAGAATCGACCATAAGCAAACTAGAAATAAAATTCATCAAACATATAGCTTGTGTACTACACCATAACAAGCAACAAACTCAGCTTGCATAGTAAAAGAAGTTGTAAGTGTTTGTTTAATACTCTTCTCCGAAATAGAACCACTAATAAGCATAAAAATATAATTCAAAGTGGACTTCATATCATCTTGACAGTTGTAAAATCAGAGTCTGAATACTCCACTACTTCAAGATCATCCACCTGCGTATAAATTAACATATAATCCTTTGTCTTTTACAAGTATTTTATTACTTTCTTAGCAGCTACCTAATGATCCCACCTAGAATTAGAAAGATATCGACTAAGAACACCAACAATATATGTAATATCTGGTCTTGTACACACCTGGGCGTACATCAAGTTGCCAATTATGCTTACATAAGGAATATTATTTATGGTTTGTTTCTCTATATCACTTTTAGGGCATTGTTCCTTACTAAATTTATCTCCTTTCACAACAGAAGTATCACCACCTTTGCAAGATTGCATATTGAATCTACTAAGCACACGATCAATATAAGCCCTTTGAGAAAGACCCAATAAATGACAAGACTGATCACGACGAATCTCAATACCCAAGACAAAAGATCCCTCTTCAAGATCTTTCATATTAAAAGTCTTAAAGAGTAACTGTTTAGTTTCACAAATCATCATCATGTCATCACTAGCCAATAAAATATCATCAACATATAGAATAAGAAATATAAATTTACTCACACTAATCTTATGGTAAATGCATTGATCTATCTTATTCTCTGTAAAATCAAGTGAAGTGACTACCTTATGAAATTTCAGACACCATTGATGAGAAGCTTGTTTAAGACCATAAATAGATTTCTTTAGCTTACAAACTAGGTGTTCTTTGTCACTTTCTTTAAAACCCTCGAGTTGAACCATGTAAACTTCCTCACCTAAATCACCATTTAAGAATATCGTCTTGATATCCATTTGATGCAACTCTAAATCAATATGTGCAACCAAGGCTATAGTTATCCTAAAGGAATCTTTAAAGGAAACATGGAAAAATGTTTCATTATAATCAATATCTTCACACTGTACAAACCCCTTAGTAACCAATCTGGCTTTAAACTTCTCAACCTTTCCTTTAGAATCCTTGTTGGTTTTGAAAACCCATTTGCAACCTAAGGGTTTATTATTAGAAGGAAGTTCCACTAGTTTCCAACTCTGTTATGACTTATTAATGCCATCTCATCTTTCATAGCATCAATCTACAAATCAAAATAAACACTATTAACAGCCTCATCATAAGATATAGGATCAACAACATGACTTATATTACAATCACTTTTACCAAGATAAATCTCATAATCATTTGAAAGTCCTAACCTTCTCCTCTTATAGACCTTCTAACAGGTAATGCTTCAACTACAATAGACTCTGGAGGATTCTTAATAGGAGGAGAAAGATCAACTGCACCCTCACCATCACCATCACCACCTACTTGAACAGGAACCCTTATAATCCTTTCATGAGATGAAGGTAAAAGAATGGTTGCAGTTTCACTTTGTACATCATGAATAGGTGGTTGAAAAATGTCCAGATCAACAACATTCAGCTCTAAAAACTTCACAATCATGGACTCTACAATCCTTGTGCCACGTGTAGGACAATAGAACTTGAATCCTTTAGAATGGGTTAGGTACCCAATAAAGTAACAGAAAGTAGTTCTAGGGTCGGTCTTTTTCTTATTTGAATTATATATTCTAACCTCAGCAGGACAACCCCAAACATGAAAATGGTTCAAACTAAGTTTTCTACCAATCCATAATTGAAAAGGTGTTTTAGGTACAGATTTACTAGGAAAACGATTCAAAATATAAAGGGCAATTTTAATAGTCTTACCCTATAAGAACTTAGGTAAGTTAGACATACTCCTCATTATATCTTTCAAAGTACGATTGTGCCTTTCAGCAACACCATTTTGTTCGGGACTATCAGGCATGGTATATTGGGCAACTATTTCACACTCTTGCAAATATTTGACAAACTATCCCATATGTTATCCAATCTCATTATATTTGCATAATATTCACCCCCACAATTAGACTTCATAATTTTAATGATCTTTTCTAATTGTTTCTCAACCTCAATTTTGAAAATTTTAAACATTTCAATGACATCAGATTTCTCTTTTAACAAGTATAAATAGTCATGACGGGAAAAATCATCAATGAAGGTAATGAAATATGTATTGTCATAAATAGTAGGTGAATGAGGCCCACTAATATCAATGTGAATAATATGTAGAAGATATGAACTTCTATTAGCACCTTTCTTTTTAATCTTAGTCAATTTACCCCTTATGCAGTCCACACAAACATCTAGATACTCTAAATCAAGAGAAGAAAGAATGTCATCTTTCATTAGCTTTCAGTTCTTTCTTTAGATATATGACCTAAGCATTTGTACCATAATGAAAAGGATTTTTCTTTAACTAAGGATCATTTGGTCACAACATAGGCTTTAAATGAAGGTTCACAATCACTAGCATCATCTAAACGCAATTTGACAAACGATCCCATATGTTACCCAATCTCATTATATTTGCCATAATATTCACCCCCACGATTAGACTTCATAATTTTAATGATCTTTTCTAATTGTTTCTCAACCTCAGTTTTGAAAATTTTAAATATTTCAATGACATCAGATTTCTCCTTTAACAAGTATAAATAGTCATGACGGGAAAAATCATCATTGAAGGTAATGAAATATTTATTGTCATAAATAGTAGGTGAATAAGGTCCACTAATATCAATGTGAATAATATGTAGAAGATATGCACTTCTATCAGCACATTTCTTTTTAATCTTAGTCAATTTACCCCTTATGCAGTCCACACAAACATCTAGATCCTCTAAATCAAGAGAAGGAAGAATGTCATCTTTCATTAGCTTTCAATTTTTTCTTTAGATATATGACCTAAGCGTTTGTACCACAATAAAAAGGATTTTTCTTTAACTAAGGATCATTTGGTCACAACATTGGCTTTACTTGAAGGTTTATAATCACTAGCATCATCTAAACACAATTTTTATAAATTATCGAACAAAACACATTCACCGATCAATTTAGAATCTAAAAACATATTAGCTCTTTCATTATCAATAGCAAAATAATATCCAATCTTATCCAAAATAGAAACAAAAACTAAGTTTCTACTAAAAGATGGAACATAAAAGGTGTTCACCAAAACTAGACAAAATCCAGATTCCACTATTAACCTAACTACTCTTACTTGCTTGACATCTATCTCCAAACTTAGCTTTCGTTTGCTTATAAACCCCTGCAAGGTAATAGTAACATGAACAATTGCACCACTATCAAGCCATTAAAAGTTTGGTAGTACATCAACCATATAAGATTCAAAGCAAACATAAGCCAAAGGAATACCTTCTTCTTCTTTTTTCTTTAGCCAAACTATGAATTGATAATAATCTTTTCTTTTATGACCTTCTTTATGATAAAAAAAAAAAAAAAAAAAAAAAAAACATTTCACCTTTCTCTTATGGACAATTTCAAAAAATCCACCCTTATTGGTCTGACTCCTACCATGCCATTTAAAATTTTGATTCCTTTTAGGAGCATAATAATTAGGTTTAAACTTACATTTATCCTTTTTAAGATCAGCCCTAGGTTGTGTCAATAGCTTGGCAACCTCACCCTTAATTTTCTTTTCCTCAGCATCACATTTGGTTATAAGGTCATTAATGGTCTAGGTAGTGCTTTGGGTGTTACAGGTAGTCTTGATTTGGCTAAATTCAAGAGACAAAGTATTTAGAGCTTGGTGAACTATGAATTCATCATAAATATCAACTTTAAGCCCCCTAAGTTTGATTTGAAGGTGAACCATATTTAGAATGTAATCCCTCACATTCCCACTATGATTATATCTCATACTGGTTAAATGACTCATAAGGGTCTTAGCCTCAACCTTATCATATACAAAGTAACTATCTTCTACAGCAGCAATAAACACTTTGGCAACATTTGTGGGCAAACTACTCCTAAGGTATTCAGGAATAGTTTTCCTCATGGCCATAAGACTAAGATGATTAGATCTCTCCCATTTAGTATGTAATTTTTTTCCTCAATATTGCTTTCACGGGTGGGTTTAATAGACTCATCCTCATAAAAGGGCATAATCTATCTCACCCTTTTCCAAAATAAACTGAATGGTCGCAATACTATTGTTGATACTAAAGGAGACTGTTTGTGCAAAATAAAAGCATGTATTAGAATTGAGCTATATACAAAATTAAACTTATAATTTATACAATTTAGAAAATTCTAGCATCACTACACATTCTCCTTTGGGCAGAACATGCACATGCAATAGAATTTTTAGTTATGAAGCACATAATCGAGATCACACCAGTTTTCGAGAAATCTATCCCCTTTGAGCAAACAAACTCTCTAGACTAATGCTACTCTAAGCACATATAGCTTCATTCCAACAAGCACTCCCAAAATCAATGCATCTAATAACCCTCATTAAATAGGTTATTATATACATTAATTCAAAATTATTTCTTTACAAAATTAAAAATAACTCTACGAATTTCAATGGATGTTCCACTTTGGTGGTAACAACCATTTCAACCCATAAAATTATTTTTAATTAGAAATTTATAAAAGCCCAATTAAAATACATACTAAACACAAATATATATTTCAAAAATATACAAGGTACCAAACACAATATACCTTAATTTTAAACACATGATTATTTTCTCATATATTTGCCAAACAAATATTTATTATTTATTTATTTATTTTATCACAAAATTAATATCACTAAACAATAAACTGACAATTAATTATATATAAATCACCTATATATATATATATATATATATATATATATATATATATATATATATATATATATATATATATATATATATATATAATCATTGAAATACAATTAAAATATACCATGATGAACATGAATATAAGTTTGCTTGTCTAAATATTTGTCTGCATAAGAAATTAACAAATAATTCATTCAGTTCAGTTGGTAGAGCTCAAGGGTTTGAGCCTTGCGGTCGTGGGTTCGAGACCTATGACACCTTCCTCCCCTCCCTTTTTATTTTTCTTGCATCACAAATTTGTTGATCTTG
>CATIWR010175695.1:0-11214 GCA_949677035.1 Omphalea diandra
ACTAAAAAAAAAAAAAAAAAAAAAAAAAAAAAAAAAAAAAAAAAAACTATAACAAGCCAATTCAAATAAGAAGGTAATTCACAAAACTTTATATTTCTCAATTGTAGTATTTGCAAACTCTAACAAAAACACAACTTAATATTTTTTAAAATGCTTAAAATTTTATCCACTTTTATTTGGCAGAAAGTAAAGAGAAAACATATTTGAGATGATGAAGAAACTTAGATGAGAATGATAAAGCGAATGAGACGATTGTATTGGAGAGAATTTATAATATTATATCCTTTTTTTTTTGTTTTTTCTCTTTATATTTGATAAGTTTTTAAGTGTTGGAAAATAACTTCATGTTCTTAGAACGAAAATTATTTTTCATATTTTTAAGTTATTTTTCTTTAACCAATAACTTATTTTTTTGAATTGTTTTCTCTTGATAACCCAAATACTGAAAAATAAAATAAAATATTTTTTGAAAGAATATTTTCTGCAAAAAAATAAAGCCCAAATTTTTCCAAACTCATCCTCCCACATACACACTCTAGTATATGTTATAGATTATAAGGAGCCATAAATCCAAGGATTGAAGATGATGTTTCTTAAAGACATAATTTTTTTAATAATTATTTGCCATCTTATTTTATATTTTGATGTGTATGTATATCCATAAGATTATGTTTACAAAAATTTAAAGATTGTGTACTCCTATAATCTTAACATCTACAAAAGGTTATATGTTCATGTTGTGCTATAGATTATCTATAAGTATGACTTCTTTTATTATGTCTTAACCTTCACTAAGGATTAGATATAATCACATAGATTGAGAGTTGATTACTCTCCAAATCACTTAAAAAAGGTTTGGACTATCTTAAAGAATTTGTATGATATGAGATATTTGTATAAGTTCAAACATGCTATTAAGGATAGATATAGGTTACTTAAAATGACAAAAAAGATTGACCATAAAGGTATTTTTCATATTTCAATAGGACCTTTGGATATAAACGAGGTATAATAAATAAATCCAGAAAAATTAAGTTCCACGAGATCAGATTTGTTATGGATTTTAATGACTTTAAGTCTATTTGATGCTTAGCACTGGCCTAATTATCATCTTTAAATCGTGATATTATACAATTTAATTTATTATACTTTTAATTATAAATTAAAAAAATTAATATATTGATATCATTCTAAATAACTCTTCAATAAAGTTCACATGAGAAAATATGAGTGGAGGACCTTCTGCTGGTTTATGGACAATTGAGCACTTTAATAATTTAATTAGTTTTATTTTGTAAACATGCTATTGTGATTGAGCTCATTAATGATAAAGAAAACTAATATAATGCTTTATACTATACTATTAAAATTTATTTTTTCTTCCATCATCAAAACATATGTATTTTATTTTATTTATTATGTTAATTTTAATTCATTAACATGAAATAAAATTAACATTTTTTTTATATACTTTCCATTTATCTGTTCATAATTCATATCCTTTCAAACTAGTATGTGAAAATAGGGAAAAATTAATCCAATATATATGTGTGTGTGTGTGTGAGAGAGAGAGACAGAGAGAGAGAGATACTACTCAAGTAAATATGAGCTTAGCCTAGCCACACACGAGACTCAATTAGGTCTTCATTACCATCACAGACTAGTGTAGCTCGGCCTGACCTAAATGCCTACAAAATCGCAAATTAAAGTAACTTGGCCCATTCAAGAATAATTAGCTCGTCCTTAATAAGAATGTTCTCTCTTATTAGGAAAGTGACCCTTATCAAATAAGATAATCTTTATCAAGAAACAATCACTAAATAAGAATATTTAAAGTCCTAATCCAATTAGAAAATAAATATCCCTATCCACTAATATAAAAAGCACTACTAGGCATATCTCACAAATTATACCCACTTATTTTCTCTCTACAAACATGTTATTGACTTAGGCATCAAAGTGAGCTTTTGGCAACTAGGTCAGACCCTCTCTCACCTTTGTTGTTTTGCAGGAACCAAACTAGAACCGTCCCAACCAATCATCTCCACCCAACTAAGAGCACCCATGCCAGCTACTACGGTAAACTCGCGATATCATTGTGCGGTGAGCGTAGACTTATTACATTAGACCTTCCCAAACTTTAGTCATGGCCTTTTTCAAGGATCCAAAAACCCCACAAACTCATCTCGAATCTAATATCCTGGACAACACATTCCCACCAAGCCTCCCAACCTTAACTTCCTCATCAATATCAAGGAACTTTGCCTTTAGCTTCATTAGTAACCCAAGTCATTATCCTAAAACAACACCCTAAAACTAGAACTCCAACTAGGGCCCCGACCAGACTATTGCCTAGCTTGTCACTGTTTATGCCAATTTCGCAATAACTCTTAAAAGAATTGAGCAACCCCTAACATGAACAAAAACCATGGTCGCTCTACAAATTGTACCTATCAAACTGTCACACTTGCCACCCCCACCAGCTTAGCTAGAACTAGGGGAAAATCTAGCGTTTAAGGAAGGAAAAATCAGGCATTTGAAAATGTGCAATGACGTTGGGGAATCTTCATACAAAGCAAGGGAAAGCCAAACCATCCGAGCAGAAAAACACCTATTAGAATGATGCTGCCTTTGTAAAGAAACTCATGGACGTGGTTAAATGAACATGCTACAAGGAATAATTCACCCTCGACTACCATTCCTATGATCACAATCCTTTTACTGCAGAGATCATTATTAAGCCAATACCTCATAAATTTAAATTTCGATCGATTGATAACTATAATGGAACAACCGATCCTCGTAGCCACTTCTACAAGTTCTAATCTAAGTTGGAACTCTATAACTACTTAGATGCCCTCATTTATAAGATCTTCCCCACTACGCTTGAAGGAGTAGCATAAGACCGGTACTAAGACTTAGCCCATGGCTCTATTCACAGTTTCACCCAACTCTCATAGTGATTTGTAGATCAATTCATATCCATCATCCCACAAGTAAAAATCTCTTTAGACTTGCTTAAGGTTATACGAAGGAGAGTCATTATGCGACTACCTAGTTAAATTTAATAAGATGGCCATTCAAGTAAACAATCTCAATTATAAAGTAGCAACATATGCAATGATAAAAAAAATTGCAAGAATTGAGGGCTCTTTGATTCTTTCAGTATTGATCCCTTTAAAAATTTCTATGAGTTAATGGAAAAAAGTAATTGATTCATCCAGATGGAAAAAAGTAATTGATTCATCCAATTGGATGGCAACCTGCAAACTCACTCATATGGTTCATAAAAAAAGAGAAGAAAGAGGGCAAAGAGATAGCAAAAATGACATACACCGAGCTAGGATGGGAGGCACTTGCTTAGGTGCCACAGACTCAAACAATTGACACAAAAGAATGTCGAGATTTAAAAAATAAGATCGAGAGGCTAGTCCAACAAGCCAAGCTCAACCAATTCAAAAAGAGAACGACCCTATAAGAAAACAGGCACAAGCTCTTACAAAAAGATGGGCACGGGGAAAAAAGACCTAACAATAGATAGTACGCGGGATTAATTGATGTTATAGTAGGAGGAGCCACTAGAGGAGGTGGCTCCACATCAAGGAAAAGGTAGATCCATGAAATATACTTGGTAAACAACAAAGATAGTAATGTCGAACTAATGTTCTACCCTATTACCTTTTCCTTAATAGATGATAACAGGAAGCTCAGTACCTTCCATGATGATGCCCTAGTAATCTAAGGCCAAATTGAGAAATTCCTATTTAAAAGGATTCTAATGGATGATGGCAGGTTGATAATATGATGACTGAAAAAGCTTTTAAAAGCACTCAGGTTAGATTTTAAAAAGTTGCATCCAATTCAAACCCCCTAACCGAGCTTAGAAAAACTAAAATTGACATCATAGGATCCATCAAATTATAACATGGAATTGGGAGACACAAACATTACCAAGAAATTTAGGGCCATATGGATAGTGGTAAACATTCCTTTTGCCTATAATGCCATCGTTCGACGACCAATCCTATATACACAACGATATGCACTTGCATTAGATACCTCACCATGAAGATTCCAACCGAGAAAGGTGTGGCAATTGTCAGAGGCCATCGGAAGATAACACAAGAAACATATATAAGCATCCTTAAGGAGGTAAACCGTGCTATTTCTTTTAAACTAATAGATTTCATCCTTGTAGACACACCTAAAAATGCCAAGCTAGCAACATACCTAAAACCCTTACTAATAAGGGAAAATCGAGCTTTTCGTATAGGTACCGAGCTTATAGAACTAGTGGAAAAAGATATCAACTCGGCCTTTCTCGACATACTCTACACATTTATTTGGTATCCTTCAGACATCATTGAGATTGATCCCTTAGTCATTATTCATAAGCTTAATGTCAACAACTTAGCCAAACCAATGAAGAAGAAATAAAGAAACCATTCACTAGAACGATAAAAACCATAGCTGAAGAAGTGTGCAAATTGTTACATGATTGATTCATCTAAGAAGTGTAGTAACCAGACTGACTGGCCAATGTTGTATTAATGAAGAAGCCGAACAAAAGTGGAGAATGTGTGTTGATTTCACGGATCTCAACAAAGTCTGCCCAAAAGATAGTTACCCTCTGTCTAACATGGATCAGCTCATCGATTGCACGACTGAGTATAAGCTATACAGTTTCATTAATGCACCAGTAGGTTACCATCAAATACTAATGTTCATCTTGGATGAGGAAAAAATGAGTTTTATAACCTAAAAGGAACTTACTGTTGTAAAGTCATGCGTTTTAGGCTAAAAAATGCAGGAGCCGCCTATCAAAGGTTGGTCAACCACATGTTTAAAGACAAGATCAAAAAAATAATTGAGGCCTACATGGATGACATGATAGTAAAAAGTTGTTGAGTCGAGGACCATGCCCGAGACCTACAAGAGGCCTTCAAAATTTTCAACCAGTACAATATGAAGCATAATCCAGAGAAATGTGCCTTTGGAGTTTGAGTTGGTTAGTTCTCGAGCTTTATGATTTCATAAAGAGGCATAAAGGCATCCTAAGAAAATCAAAGTAGTTCTGGAAATAAAACCACCTCGAACCATCAACGAAGTCTAAAAGCTTAGTGGAAGGATCACATTCCTTGGAAGGTTCATGTCCTCATCAGCTCGATGATGTTTGCCTTTCTACAAAACATTGAGAGACCTCAAGAAATTCAAGTGGGATGATAAGTGTCAAAAAGCCTTTGATGAACTGAAAAAATTCCTTAGTTCGCCCCCTTTGCTTAGTCACCCTCGACAGGATGAGCCATTTTTCATGTACTTAGCAATAACTAAAGATATGGTGGCATCGATCCTAATTAAAGAAGAAGGAGTAGAACAAATGTTAGAGAAGTTAGCCTATAACCTAGTTAACTCAGCCATAAAGCTAAGGCATTTCTTCCAATCCCATACCATAATGGTCTGCGTAGATCAACCTTTGAGGAAGATATTACAAAAGGTAGAAACTTCAGGGTAGAGAACAGAATGGGCAGTCCAACTGTACAAATTTGATATCATATTCAAACCCAAGCAAGCCATGAAAACTCAAGTACTAGCAGATTTTGCTGTTGAGCTATTAAGTGAGGAACAAAAGTATGAACAGCCTAAAGAAAAAAAGACGAGTGGAAACTATATATAGATAGAGCCTCGAGTATAGAAGGAGCAAAGGATGAGATAATCTTATATGGACCAAAGAGAATCACTATTAAATACGCCGTCAGACTAAAATTTCAAGCCACAAATAATATTGTAGAATATAAAGCCTTGATTACAGGATTACAATTAGCGTAAAAGAGTTCGAGCTGAACAACTTATCATACATAGAGATTCACAATTGATGGTTCAGTAGCTTCTTAGCCAGTACACCATCAAAGTAGTCACCATGCTCAGATATGTCGAACAAGCAAAATGCCTTTTAATAAGTATAAAGATAAAAAGAGGGAGCTGGAAACTGGAGTAAATCCTTTAGGAGTATAGTGAAAAGGCAATTTCCTAGATAATTAGCAGCCTCTCCCAAAACAACATTGCCTTAAAGAGTGTTGGTGGAAGAAAGGTTTCAATAAAATACCTTGCAAACACTAAACATAGTCGTCATAGCCGAGGAAGATAATTAGATGTACCTACTTATTAGGTACTTAAAGTATGAGCAACTCCCAACTGAGCCCAAAGATGCCCGAACCATTATCAGTAAGGTCGTTGACTACTCTAAAAAAGATGAGATTCTATACAAACAATCTTATACTCAGTTCTATCTCAAGTGTGTCTTTATGGAGATGAAAATTATGTACTTAGAAAAATTCATGAAGGCATCTGTGGAGCTAATTAAGCAACTAACACATTAGCTTGAAAAGTAGTCTTAGCTAGATATTTTTTGCCCATAATGTTCAAGGATGCTAAACAACTCGTGCAAAAAAGTGATGCATGCCAAAAACATGTGTTCATCCCTCAATAACCAATAGTAAAGCAACAACTCATTGGCTCAGCATGACCTTTCTCCCAATAGGGAATTCACATCTTTAGGCCCTTCCTACAGGCGTCGGGCCAGAGAAAATTTGTTGTAGTAGCCACAAATCACTTTTTCAAATAAGCGAAACCTGATGCACTAACTACCATCACATCAGCAAAAATCTTTAACTTCTTAAAAAAAATGTAATCTACTTGTTCGGTATTTCAAAGGTGTTGATCATGGATAATGGAAAACAATTTAATTGTGAACAGTTCTACCCCTACTATGTTGATCTAAACATTACCCTTCGATTCACCTTCATGGCTCACCCATAAACAAATGACGTGACCAAGGTAACTAATAGAACAATCTTACAGGAAATCAAGAAAAGACTAGATGATGTAGGAGGGACTTGGACAGATCAGCTCAACCATATTTTTTGGCCTTCAAAACAACACCAAGTATAGCAACTGGCTAAACACCATTTTTTTAATATATGCGACTGAGGCAGTGATTCTTGTAAAAATCAGCCTCCTCTCATACAGGGTTTTTCATCACAACCTCAAACAAAATGAAGATAAGATATGTTTCAGTCTAGACCTCTTAGCATAAAAGAGAGAAGAAACAATTATTTGAGTTGCAGCATGTTAACAAAGAATAGCTCAATTTCACAACATAAGGGTAAAAAATCAAACTTAATGGAAAAAATCTGGAAGGCTCGGGGAGAAGCATGAGTGAACAAGCTAGAAGCTAATCAAGAAGACTCATATCAAGTCACTAAGATAATAGGTCTTACAACATAAAAGCTAGAAACAATAGAATGAAGGCTTGTGCCTCTTTCCTAGAACATAAAAGTATTGAAGAAATACTTCATATAAACAGACTTTACTGTCACTTTTCTGTAAATCACTTGTTGACTTTATAATAAAAATGAAATTGTCTGTGGACAAAGACAAATTATCAAACCATGTAAAAATTCTTATCTTGTGAGATTCTCTTTATACTTTTGCAAAAAAGCTGAGCTAATATACCTCACGTACTAACACACCTAGTTAATTCACCTCAATAATCAAAGACAAATAAACAATATTATATTTTATAATAAAGCTAATACATTGATCAAGTACCGAGCTAATCTACCTTGTATATCAATCAGGCTTTATGGCAAAATGAGCTAATCTACCTCATATAATTAGACTTTTCACACAATAAACTAACTTACCTCATACAAACACTTCTTAAAAGGACATCCAACACAAATGATTAAGTACATCAATCATGAGCAAAGGCATTATAAAGACAAATAAGGATAATAAAAGAAATAGTTTTTAATTAACTTAGGAAAAATTTTACAAAAAGGAGGCCTAAGGTTACAAGACAAAACCTAAAACCTACGCCTTAGGATCCTTCTGACCTTCTTCATTATCATCATCCCCCAACAACATATCACCTATATAATCAAAGTCTAGATTTGGATGTGTCCTTGCCAAAGTTCGTCGAATTGTTTCATTATGCCTGAAACAAATTGAAGACTTTTCTTTAAGTGCCAACATCCGAACAATAACCTTTTTTTTCTTGCTAATCCTTAACATCTTTGCTAAGCTCAATAATTTTCTTCTTAACATCTTTTAGCTAGACATTTTTCTACTTTAACTCTCCCTTTAGAGGAGACTACTCCGCTACACGCACCTCAATAGCCTTTAAAATCTCTATTAAGTCTCACTAAACAAGTTCGTCGAGATGTTCACCTGCTTAATTGTATACTTATGCTCCTTGGACAAAGCATCAAAAGCATCATGAACTGTCGTAAGCATTGCCTTCAGCTCGACAAAACTCTTCAAATCTTTCTCTGTAGATTTCAATTGAGCATCCAAGATCGCTTCAATCGTTGCTGCATGAATAAAGAAAAGTAAAAATCCTTAACATCTTCACAACACAGAGAACAAAAAATTTGACAACATATACTGCCTATACTTTGAGATTGAGCATTTATGTCTAAGCCATAAGCTCCCTATTGGTAAGGTGCTCAAATCTTTTTTCATCACTGGGTAAGAGGTAAATCCTACTGAGTGTCTTGCTTACTGTCTTATTACTCAGTGAACAAGGATCATACTTGCTCTTTAAATAACCATGAGGATTAGGGCATCGACTCGGGTTTCTAAGAAGCATAAAAAGCTCTTCCTCTGATTCTAACTCTACCACATCTCCTTAGGTCTTCTTTATTAATAGCTCCTCGATGAGTCCCGATTCATCCATTATTTCCACCAGTTTAGGAGGAGGAGGATGAATAGGAACAGACACAACTCTAATAGCCTCCATAGCCTTAGGCTCAGAAGAATTAGTTTCGTATAACAAACATTTCTACTAACGATTTTCATTTGAACTTTAGGTTACTTCTCACTCCTTTGAATAGCCTGGGTAGCCTACGTAGCCCTTTGCCTCGCCATCTCCCAATTTAAGGCCTTCATATTCCTCTCCGTAAAACAAAAAAGTATTAATACCCATTAGTACACAGGTAACCAATCATATTAGCATAAGCGTATATACCAAATCAAATAGAGAGGTACGTCTCTATTAAGTTTATCAAATCAATAGGGTTCTCTATTAAGGCTCAAAGGTGGGTGGCTCATTCTTTCTCTTGCTTGGTAGGAGTAAATTTACACTCCTAACTATCCTTGCTCGCCACCGAGCTAGAAACCCTACTCCATCCTTACTGGTAATAATAAAAAAAATTTATGTTTCTAGCCCTTAATCAATTAAGGATAATAAGTAAACCTTCCCATGTTGGGCTTAGCTAACACATGCTAATGATCCTCAACAGCCCGGTCCTTGATGATAAACATATGCCTTACCGTACCAATATAAATGACGATCCCTTATCTCAAACTAAAAGATAAAGACCCACTAGCATTCTGATGTCATTCGATGCAATTTGAGAAATAGAGAGATTGTAAGCCCTCAACACCTCCTTAATAAACCCGATCACATGAAGCCTAAACTCGGCCTTCAAATCTTCCTTGTAGAACACAAACTAATTTGACCTGAGTTAGGATAAGGCCCTCAAGGCAGGGCTTGGTATTCTTAGCTCATATTCTAGTAGAACATTATACTACAACTGAAGTTTAGCCAAATGGCAAAGGGACATCCCACTATCCACTTTGGCTACCTTTGGGTTTATCATTTGAACCTTAAGCAACTTGGGTTATGGTTCCATAGTAGATAGATCAGTATTGGTCCCACTAAGGGCAACCTCGCTACCTGACCATCATCTTTCCTCGGCCTCAGTACTATCTTCCCTATTAAATTCCTTTTTTTTGCTTTCATCTGCCTTCCTTTCATCCTCTTTCTCAAACTCATTACCACCAACCTCATCCAACAACAATAATGGATCTTTTCTAATAGTGGAGGAAAGGATGGTATCAGTAGGAATAGAGGATAACGGGACCACATCTTCATAGAGTAAGGAATCCATTTCAAAACAGTTCAATAGAACACAACAACAACAAGCAAGCAAAGAAGCAAAATGCAAAGCTCACCTGCAAAGGAACAATGGACGAATCAACTCATGATATTGCCATTGCAACAATTTTATCTTAAGAAAATGAATATCAGAGAAAATGGTTTTGAAATAGGTTTTTTGTACAAGACTCAAAGATATTTATAAGATAAAAAGGAAAAAGGGAAAAGTTAGGGCCAAATGAACCAACACCTTCATCAGACGACCCTGATCGATCTGATCCACCTGATCAAAAGGGTAAATGTTGAAACACCTTACATTGTTGACAAGTGTCGAACATCATAATGAGACTCCTCGAATTTACAAATTTTAAAATTTAAAAACTCCTTCTCAATGATAGATCGATCCTAAAATAATTGCTTACTATTTGGCTCGTTAGACTTCAACTTGGCCACACTCTTATTGCTCCCAAGCCGTAAATAGACTTGGATTAAAGGGGTTGGATTAAAGGGGACATGTGATACTACTCAAGTAAATATAAGCTTAGCCCAACACACACGAGGCTCATTTAGGTCTTCATTACTATCACAGGCCAGTGTTGCTCAGCCTGACCTAAAAGCCCACAAAATCGCAAACCAAAGTAGCTTGACCATTAAGGAATAATTGGTTTGTAGCTCATCTTGAATAAGAATGTTCTCTCTTATCAGGAAAACATCTCTTATTAAGGAAGATAATCCTCATCAAGAAATAATCACTAAATAGAAAGAGTTAAAATCTTAATCCAATTAGAAAACAATTATCTCTAACCATTATATAAGGAGAACTACCAGGTATATCTCACACATCACACCCACTTATTCTCTCTCTACAAGCATGTCATTGACTTAGGCATCAGAATGGGCATTCAACAATCAGGTCGAACCCCCTCTCACCTCCGTTGTCTTATAAGAACTAAATTAGAATCGTCTGAACTAAACATCTCAACTAATAGGAATTTTTTTATGATATATTTTTAGGTTAAGAATTAGGAATTTTTCATGTTTTCTAAGTATATTTCCCCTCGAATAAGTTAATTTATATTTTTTTATATTTGCATATGAATCTCTTAAAAAGAGGTTAAATTGTTATTTCAGTAGTATTGTGTTGGACTAGGATACTTAATCCTATGTTTAAAATCTCTTTTGATCTTGACAAAGTAGATTGATCATCACTAATGTTTCAAATAAGTGTTGTTTTTGCAGAATTGAATCATTTCCTCAAGAAGAAATAAAGAAGT